>JAMPIV010009733.1:0-180000 GCA_024509875.1 Oreohelix idahoensis
ATAAAGAGAAAGCAATGGTAAAACAGACAGTGCTGTCCCAAAAATGACTCGAAATTCCCCTTGTTTTCTGCTTCTCTGCCTAAGGTAACGCTTTCACGTTGATAAGTAAAGCTTACTGATTATTACCCCCTTCTTCATGAAACGTGTCAGTATTTTCTTGAAAAGCATTGCAGACGTACTGCTAATGACCTAAAATAAACCTAACATTAATTATATTACGTTACCAAAACGAACCAACAGAGGGACAAAAGGATATAAAAATAGAAGGGAGAGGCTGAAAATCTGAACGGCTTTTATATAATAAGTAAAAGTGCTTGATTCCCGTGAGTATACAGGTTGATTTGACCATTAGGGGGGGATGTTAGTTTTGGTAATTGTTTAGTAAATTCCAGACACAGTTAGGTTAAAATACACTACACCTAAATCAAAAATTTATAAATCATAACAGACTCTTATTAGAAAAGATAACAATAGATGGGTTTACGGTTGAAAACATAACAGTACCCAGACAGCACATCTTCGAAACAGGAGGTAGAAGAAATTGCATATTTTGAACGCAGCCACGTAGCTCCTTTAAATTAGTATTTTTGGGTCCTTAGGGCTTGCTGACAAATAATATGTAAAACGTTACGCAAATAGTCCAGGAATTAATAAATTATACCCAAAATAAAATATTGGGGGTGCCTGACAGCATAAAATCATTTCTGCTCATAAGATTTTTTTTTAACGTGTTTGAAAAAAATCTTATGAGCAGAAATAGCCTACCATGTAAACTCCAAATTGATTGGAGCGCAACAAATGAAAGCCTAACCACGATTGGTCGGGCTATAAATACTATCTTGGTTGTTAGGGGAGACGGGAAAAGATAACATTTTTTCAAACACTTGTCGAAACGTGGCTCATTGGCCAGTCTCGCTGATATACACACTTGGGAGCGTTAGTTCGAGACCACTAATTCAAATAAGCTTGATAAAGCGACAGTACGTTGAAGCCAGCTCACATTTTTGCTAAAATAAAAGCCTGGAACATAGGCAGATGGAAATTTGTGCCAGTTTGTGCCAGAATTCATTGCTAATCAACGTATCTGTGTTTATTTCCATGAAATTGTGGTAAGCTTGAACCATTCAGTATCTTTTAATGAAAATTGAATGTGAATTGTTGATTTATGCCTGTATATATATGTGTAGTTCAGTGGCAAACGTGAGGTAAAGCCTAAAATGCTCCAGCCTGAACAGAGGGTGTCGGAGAGAAGTAAAACGGCATGGAATGGCCAAACAGTACACTGACACCTGGATGATTGACTAGAAAGAAATAATGCTGGAAGTGCAGAGGCGTAGTAACCATTAAGAAGGGTAATACTGGAATAAAGTATTTCAAATGAAGCTGACTGTTGGCCAAACGCTCTGAACGCAATGTTTGTGCTGTATTGTGATCAGTGTAAAAGAGAATATAAATTAGTTATGAAGTAGAAGGTACATCCTTCTTGATTTCAGGGACCGTGGTCTTGATGGTACTGAGCAGCACCTGGTCAGAGCTTTGCAGAATCCAGAGTCGGACAGCATACTCCTTGGTCCATTTAGCTATCAGTGAGGTGTCTCCAGAGCCCAGAGGAGAATTCGAGCAGAGGAGTCCTTTCCTGCCGCCATCACGCAAGATAAGCTGATTTGGCCAGCTGAGCTCAACATTATGTCCCCTCATCTTGAAATGACTTTGTAAAAATAACATTCAGAGGGGATTTAATTGTCTTAATATCAGGAACTGAGAACATCTCCAATACTAGTCCCAAAAGACAAACTATTGAAGTCATGATGACAAATACCAACAGAGCTTGAACAAAACAAAACCAGTATTACCTCATATTACCACTACACAATATATGTCACTACAATATTCATATTGATAAAGTCTGTACATTGTAATTAAAATTGATTGTGATTCCTGGTTCCTTTGTATTTGAATCAGGACACATATACCTTTATGATAACCATGAATACATATTGTTATTTGAAAAGTTATCAGTGACTCTTTAAGATATTCTCATAGAGTGTTATATGTATGTGAGTGTCACAGTGTTGTCAAGAGTAGTGGATTAAATTAAATTGTTTATCTGTCTGTTGTTGTGACTTACACTTCATCATACACATACCCTAGACACATAACGTAGTCATCACACTATTCCAGAATAATTCTGACTGAGATATATAGATATGTGGTAGCAAGTAAGGTTATATATAATACACTACTCTTATTAGATATATATACCTTCACAGCTGATCTCAGTCAGTACACTAAGTCCCCTATAAATATTTATAACATCCCAATAGTTGACCCATAACTAGGTCACTGCACTTCTTGAATTTCATGGACAGTGGTCTTGATGGTACTGAGCAGCACCTGGTCAGAGCTTTGCTGAATCCAGTGTCGGACAGCATACTCCTTGGTCCTTTTAGCTATCAGTGAGGTGTCTCCAGAGCCCAGAGGAGAATTCGAGCAGAGGAGTCCTTTCCTGCCGCCATCACGCCAGATAAGCTAACTTGGCCAGCTGAGCTCAACATTATGTCCCCTCATCTTGAACTGACTTTGTAAAATTAACATTAAGAGGGGAATTTACTTGTCTTAAAATCAGGAACTGTGAACATCTCCAATACTAGTCCCTAAAGACAAACTATTGAAGTCATGATGACAAATACCAACAGAGCTTGAACAAAACAAAACCAGTATTACCTCATTTTACTACTACACAACTGACACACATAGAACATTGGTAATAATATATGTCACTACAATATTCATATTAAATACATTCTGTACATAACTTGTAATTTAAATTGATTGTGATTCCTGGTTCCCTTGTAGTTGAATCAGGACACATATTCATTCAGCCAGTAATGAATACATATTGTTATATTTGAAAGTTTATCAGATGCACGTTTCGCTGTTATACTAGTCCACTCGCACGTACAAACCTGTTAATCAACTTAGTTCAAGGGCTGTTGCTTTACTGTGCCTTTACTCAAGAGCACTTTGCGCACTGAAGCTTACTTACCACGATGATCTATTATCATGTGCCGTATGTAATAGAATGAACAATACTACACATTTCAATTTTCATTTAACTCATACCCATAGAACACATAACGTAGCATCACACTATTCCAGAATAATTCTGACTGAGATATATAGATATGTGGTAGCAGTAAGGTTATCTATAATACACTACTCTTAATAGATATAGATACCTTCACAGCTGATCTCAGTCAGTACACTAAGTTCCCTATAAATATTTATAACATCCCACTTCACCACAGGTCCATTACCGGCCGATTTACAAACCCTGCCTATCCTATTTCTTTAAAAAAACAGTTTTCCCACTCTTACTTGTGAGGTCCTCCCCTACGTTTGTACGATTAACGTTCTTCTCTGTCTGCGTTTAAAGAAGAAAAACAAACGTCTGCAACAAGAAGATAATTTATTATTATTATTTATTTGTTCGCTCTCCTGGCTGCTTAAAGGATGCGAGGGGGGATGTAGGGGGGGGGGATGGGCGCGAGGCCGACTGCAGTCTAGTGGTCCTCGGCTGGTGTAGAAAATCTTACATGATGAAGCATTCATGTCTCACAGCAGCGGTGGTTTCTGTGGTCATTTGTTTTTATATAATAAGGTTGCCAGCCTAATATTATTCGCCGTGTGCGACATTATCACAACCCCCCCCCCCCCCCCGTCAATTAAACAGCAATAATTCTGATTTTTTTTTTTTTTCACATCCGCCTTCATTTTTTTTCTTTCAAATTCTGATTAACAGTATAACACCCCGATTCAAAAGTATAAAATTAAACTGATACGCTTATACGCACATACACACACGCGCACACACACACATAAACACACATACGCACGCATGCACACACACATATATATGCACACACACATACACGCACAAAAGATTTGCGTAATACGTCACTGAGAATGCTAAGGCAGATTACCGTTGTTCTCCTCCTTCCTACCCCCCAATCACCCATCTCTCCCTCCTCCCGGTCGAGATCGGTTCTTTGATTCATTCACTCTGCGCGCGCTAAACTCATTCAACTCTCGATTCGGCTAAATTATTCAGCCCTTCGTTCATTCCTCTTCTTTTTTTCGGCCAGTGCGTCCATGTGGGCGTGTCTCGGTGTCCGGATGCGTGCGTTAAACGTGTAAGTTCCAGAAGAGGTCAACCGTAAGCTTCGGTAAAATGGATACCGTATGAACTATGTAATTATTCCCCTTTTTTTTATCCTGGTGACCCCCTACACTCCATTACGCTTTGTCCACTTTTTATAATCGATCCTAGATACGATTTTTGCACGATCCATCCGCAAATATTAAATGTGATACTGTAGTACTGGAAATAACGCAATGACAACCGCTATAAATGCAGCTCAATCTACTCGTATATACCGTTAAATCGTATAATCTCCACAAGCATAAGGCTGCCTTTGTTAGTGTATATAACTAAAAGTTTAATTTATTAAAACCGAATAGAATTACCGAACACGTATAAAGTTATCACATTTTGATTCTCATCACCGAAAGAACACTTCCATACTGCTTGCGTCAGGACCAGCGAACCAGAGCTGGTCAAGACCGTACTCCACCTCCACGTGGTGGTCCTGGAAACAGTCTGCAGCAGTGCAGTCTGGCTGAGCGAGTACGGATCGAAATGGGAAGGCAAACCCGGTCCCTAAAAAATGCCGTGCAGAAGTCGGATGTGTCGACCGAAAGGTGCAGATATCACAGCTTAGGCGCAAACAGACACAACGCAACCACCGTCCTTTTCAGGGCGAACGAGGAAGAAGAAGAAGAAAATGCCAACATATACTGTCCAAATCTCCGGGAAGGGGGGGGGGGGGAGAGAGAAATGAGACAATCGGAACAACAAAATCTCAATATTATACGAGTGGTACCTAGTGGCAATCTGAGATTGTATTCATTTGGTCGCTGGGTTCCCAACACATCATTATTATTTTCATATTTGCTCCCTGCGTAGCATGAAACCATCACTACATAAGGGGGGGGGGGGGAGGGGGGGGGGGGGGGGATTCAGGACAATGGGAATAAAATGCAGAACATCGGAAGCCAGCAAATCAATCCGCCATAGTATAACGAAGTGTGCGTACGCTGAGTGCTGAGATTTGTATTCATTTGGGGCTTGTTTCATGTAGTCATTATTACACCACATTGCTTTACACCTCCCACTTCGGATGTGGCCTGCCACTATAGTAAACAACCTCCTTATTCATCGTCCCATCATTTCCCTTGAATCGCCCCTTATTATGAATACCCCAAGATACATTTACAGGAATCTGCACAAGCATTGACCCAACGGAACGGCCCTTTGCAACCGTGTTGTTTTCTGTAGCGACTAGTGGCCTAATCTACGATATGCCTCTATAGTCCTGTCTATTCTATTTCTTAAAGAGGCCCCCCCCCCCCCTGAATCTACACGAGGGCAACCCTTCTATTGGGATGAGCAGAAATCTTGTTCTAACTTGCTTCCCACAAACGTCCCGAAGGATTGGCTAATTCGCTGCTGTTCGTAAGATTTCCTGTATATGAGAATTAAGACTAGGTTTGGTCCCTTCTGAATAGGTTTGAATAGGTGATAGACTCAGTGAGAGTTAGTGAAAGGTAATAGAATTTCCACACACGTGAGATGATAGATTTTTGATATAGTGGCTGTCTCTGAAAGCGAAAAGAATTCTTCTCTCTCTCACCTATCTTCTACAACAGTTGTTACAGCGTCAGACAGACTACACCAATATACATATTACGTATATTTCTATCACTCACAGGCACGCACATACACGTGACGACAGGTAAACAACACAGACCCGTGGGAAAACTATAACAATGATATATATATTATCTAGAACGACTGACCAACAAACGATTATTAAGTTCAAGAGCGATTTTATTATCAAGAAAAATCGGCTCACAACATCAAAGAAAGTACATCAAGGAAAATACATATACACATAGTCATAAAAAATCAAGGAAATGTTGCAAGGATGATAGCCCCGTTATAGTGTTAACTCTAGGTTTAGCCCGGCCCCGTTAAGAGAACAGATGATGGCGCCCGAGTCACAGATACATAGGGTTTGAGTCTAAGGCAACAGATTATGCAGATTGAAAAAAAATTAGGACAGCAACAGGGTGTCAAAGATATAATAGTGAAAATATCACTCAGACCAGCGTACACTTATTCATTCCGCCATGGCTTCTCATTCAGGTACTCACGACTTTGCTTGCTGCCTCTTGGAACACATTGATTTTAGATTTTCACACAGACTCAAAAAATGCAGTCTTCTGCCAAGAAGTCCCCAGTTCCAAAAGACGTATTTAACTTGGAGTCTCCGGGAACGACTACTTGGGTATGCAAATTTGTTCAAATGTCTGATTAAGTCACCTAACAATTATTCCAGGCGCGGGAGTTAGCAGAGCACAGTGTCAATAGCGTAGGTTTCTAAAAAATGATGAATGTCAGGTCGGTCCCTTCCCTCAGTATAGGATTCACTTTAGTCACACCACAGATTTGTCCACAAGATATAATCTAGTCGGGAAATGATTGTTAATATTCACGCCACCAGGCAGCAAATTATATAGAGTTTCTAGAAGAAATTAAGTGCTGGCTCCAAGGTCCAGTATTTATCATTACAGTCTTTGAAAAACCCGTTATAGGGATATTAGTATTTCTGTCTAACTTGCACCGTCAGATCAGTGTTACTTGAGAAAACCCACGTGGTTCAAAATAAGGACTGTCTATTTCTTCACAAGTATGGAAACTACTACTAGGTGCTGGTAAAGTTAGGGTCACCCCAAAACTTTCACTGTGTGGAGGAAAAATAACACATATAATATAATAAACAGAATCTGTACTGGTTAAAACTTACATTTAAACTTGCAAGCAGAGAGCTTTGCTTATCATTTAAACTTCCCGTGACGTAAGTTATATTTAAAAATCAGCAATCCTCATAAATTAAGAACACGTGCGTATTCCGTCACCATTCATGAGGCTGGATTCTAGAGTTTATACGTTAGTTTAGAAAAATACACTCGACTGAGTATTAGCAGTTAAATTAAATTTATAAATAGCTACAATTGCCGTTATAAGCTAGAAATTTTAATTTTATTCTGCTTTCCACTGAATGCTTCCCTAGAAAATATAATAGCCTACCACTTTATTTCTCTTCTGCGCTAAAGAAATAGATTAAAATGAATTAAGCGATTTAACACTTTAACACTCACAAAATCTATATATCTATCATATTAATTACCTCAACCACAGAATTACAGGTAGTCGCACAACTTAAGAATAAAAATGCTGAAAATATTTCTGGAAGTCTAGAAGTTCGACAAACTGCCGAAACAAACTGAGATCTTCGCTAACAGCTATTCTGTTTTCGAGCGACCTATCTACTGTGGAGTCTATGAGCGAGAATGAAATTAAAGTTTCAAACTTGGCCAATATCTTAAAATCAGACAAAGGGCCCAAACTTATTTCGCCAAGCGAAATTATCTCCCCTACTCCCAACATTTACGTCCGCTTAACGCGTGTCGTAACTGTCACCTACTGACCACGATGTACGCGTGTCAGTTTCAAATCCCAGACAGCCTGACTCCATTGCAGGGCAGTTTTCACACTACAGCTGACCATGGCCCAAGTGAGCGCCGTGTCAGTTTGGGATTTTCCAGACAAATGTCTGGATACTGACCGGTGCAGATGTAAAGTATCACACCTCACCGGGACTAATGCCGAGAAGAAACTCGCGCGCTCGGTGAGAATGTAGACGATTTGCTACGTCCTATGTTCAGCGAACCGACTTATCACGCCTTATGACGCCCTGCAGCCCTGACATCTACGTAATATCGTCCTAGCGCGATTCTCAGTTTAAGAGAAAGGAAAACAGGTAAAGTTTGCGAATTATATGAAAATAATATTCGCAAAACGAATGGATGAAAAAAATACAGGAAAAAGGAAATACAGAGATAATAAAGAGAGAATTTGGTGAAAGAATAGGAAGAAAATGTAGGAAATTAAATGAATATAAACCCTACGTGACAGCTGCCAAGTGACTAATCAAGTAAACATTCATTCGGCAACTCTCAACATGACCGGGCCTGCATACTTTATTGAATGATATCTATTGAACAGAATAGTACGTAAATGTGAAGACTCTCTGACTGCAGTCAACACTCTACAGAATGTATCTGTTCAGTTATAAGATATCAGTTCGTTCTCAATGCCTAGGACTGCCTAATAAGAATGCACATTTCTCTGTAATGAAGCGGAGGTTAAAAAAAAAAAGTAAGGTGATACGCATTTTCTGTATTAGAAAATGAAGCACGAGAATTGTGTGGAAGTAACAGTGAAGCTGAAGTATGGGTTATGTAAGTCTGAAACTATTATATATTTAAGTTCTAATTGTTACCGATTTAATGTGAAAATGTTATAAATTGCATTTTATACGTGAAGTATAATCAATCACAGATTTACAGTTCAAACTACAATAGCTTAAAGAAATACTGACGCCACCACATGTTTAGGTTGAGATAATTGCTACCCCCCCCCCTTTTTTTTTGGGGGGGGGGGGGTCTAATTTGGACCTGTTGTGTAATGAAGCGGAGGTTAAAAAAAAAGTAAGGTGATACGCATTACAGGAACCGGAGCCAGTAAAAACTCCCTACGCTGCAAAAACAAGACCATCAGGGACAAACGAGCAAAAACAGAAAGGAAAGGACATGAGACTAATTGAAAAAAAAAACAATATAAATATTTAAATTTTACTCCTACTGCTAACCCTAAGACTGAATGTCTCAAAGAAAATACTTCAGGGTAGTAACTGAAATCCCGGACGAGCCCCAAGTGTCACGAGAGGGTTGTTGTTATGTAAAGTATAAGGTATCCTGGACAAAAAGATGTACCAGATGATACCAGGATAGTGCCAGATAAGAGACTGGTCTTACAAGAAATACCCCCTTTTCTGAAAAGAATAAGGGTGTATCGACATCAAAGGTAGGATCCAGCTGTATAAACCTCCAGGTATGATGATAGTATATGTTCCTGAATGTCTATGGGCTCCCTCTCAAGAATCCTCCCCTGATATTATTATTCTTATTATTAGTATTAAATGTATTAGCTCTGCTAGGGGATTAATTAATTAATATAAATATATCTATATATATATACCAACTAGAACTTTAACTCAACTTAAATAATTCAGCAAGTCTGATGGTACATATTTACAATTTATTTAACCTATACCGTTTATCTTTTCGGTTAGGTAACTTATAAAGAATCAAATGTATTTACGTAATGAAATAAATCAGCATGGAATATCAATTATCAAAATGGATCAATATGATGAATTTCTATTTTCGAATAACAATTATCGATTACACATATGTTTTGTCACTTTCACTGGACTGTGAAGTTAGTATTCATCAAAATAATGTCCACAATGAGTCATCATACACACATTGCCAAGAGCACTCGCACCACAGAGTCCAACAGAAGTGGATGTCTCGTACAATTATTGTAGTTGCAGGATAAAACCCTCAGGCAATGCACACAAGCTGTTAATGGCATCTAATGTCTGATCTACAGATGCGGATGGCAAAGGTACAAGACGTTTACACTTTTACCGCTTTCTTCTGTTCAGCTGTGTTTTTTAAATTTTGTGGCCTCAATTTAGCCAAGGGCAAGGTCTTATATACTAGGACATCCTCCGTCTCGGATGGCATGGGGCAAAAAGGGGTGTTAAAAATCTCAAAATGAGGCATAATTTTGCCTTCTGTTCAATTAGCAAAATTTTTAATATTCATTATCGTTCTTAATTCTGGGCCGATTTTGGTCATCTAAAGCTTGAATTATTCTGTGAATTTTTCTTTACCGATCTAGCTAATAATTTTTTAGGTAGCAAAATGCATTTTAATCTATGCATACTTTAAATAGCTAAATTGGGGACTAGCCTGATGTATCGATGCACTTTCACTCAATATTTCTCTCTTAATAAACTGTTTTTCGAGGAAGTTTTTGCACCTACTTCTAAAGTAACATTCCTGTTGTTGAATTATATACTCCTTCCCGCTGAGAGTTCTTTATTTCTTATGAAATTAAATGGCATCCTACTATCGGTTGCACAAAATGGGCCGCCATGTTAAGCATAATACGTTTCATTACACACACGAAGAAGGAAGCGTTTTCATTGGCTAGGGTATCAGACAGTTCCCACAACGTATGGCGCGCGGTATGGTCAGAGTTACCCAGAATTTTCTAGGAGGCCGTGTTGTGAGACAGACTAAATCAGGACATCGACAATGACTACTATCTGCTCCTGCGTGCAGTACAAGGCCGACAAAATTGCATCACATTTACGTTGATGGCATAACTTTGCTAATTAAAATAATTTACTGTAATACCACACATGCCATCTTGTCTATCGAGCCGATCAGCAAACGCCGCAAGCATCATTTCAATGTCATATTACCGAGAAAAGTGCATGGCACAACATAAAACAATGATGCAATTCCTATACTTTCACATCCGGGTTTCAGACAATGGGCGATTACAGAAGTATCCTGCTGCTTTCAGGAGTTTTGCTTCCGATAGTTTTTTTTCCCCCCAAATATTAGTCAACTTCGTGCATGTTTATTTTGTTTGTTTGTTTGTTGTTCATTTCGCGCACGCTAGTTTGTAGTTTTTCAGTAACGTTAATTGGACAAAACGGATGCAGCCAAGGCATTCCCGGGCGGAACAGGTCAAGGGAACGGGTTTTCTTCTTCTGCGTACAGTTTGTTTCATGCTAAATGTTCAGCCCTGTCGTCAGGACCAAGTCGTCTTTTCCAGATTGTAGTAGCCCCATATCTTCAGTCTGAGCTCAGCACCCTCTAGCCATGTCTGGCATCGTAGGTCGTTGAAGGGAACTGTAAAATAGCTGATATAAAAGAATTCATTTTCACAATTTTTATTCTGTTAACCTTGGCACTACATGGATAACAGATACAGTAATTCTGTTACAAATCAATACATATCAAAGTAAAGACGGCAAAACTGGTTTCAATTGCGTTTCCAAAAGTTCGATTTTGTTAGCCTTTTAGTGCCGAGGTACGTTACTTTCAATCTAGACTTCAGTCCGATGGTTATATCAGAAAGCCACGGCGATTAAAAAATTAGTGAACGCTGTCTGTCAACTCTAGTTCAGTGTTGATTGTTGTTGTTTAACTAGGGCTGCTGAGCTTCTCGCTCTTTTGCAGCCAATACCAAGTTGAAGACTCCTTGGTATTATCTATATTGTAGACGTAGGTTTTTCCTGTGGCGTTTCTGCCATTCCGAAACATGTTGAGCTGAAATCATGACCTCCAGTTTCACCAACTTAGCTGGCATTTAAAGGATCATCACATCTGGTTCCAAGCTAAGAGGAAGAAGCACGTGGTATACGGTGCATTCCCAGCCATCCAAGGGGGTTCTCCAAATACGCAGAGCTAAATACTGTGCTCTGGTTCTAGCCACTCCACAGCTCCTTCCCCCCCCCCCCCGCCTAACATGGATCCATAGTGAGATTCTCATGCATGCAGCCAACCAGGTAAAAGCCAGAGAACGTCTGGGGCTCAAGCGACTCCTCCAAGCTTGGTATGCAATACTGGGTTCTCAACATGTTTCACCACCGGGGGAATCCCTGGAAGTGTGTGAATGATTTCAAGAGTCAAAGAGGGTGTAATTAGCCTCACAGACAGAGGTTCACTTCTACATTTGTATACTATAGCATTGTGCTTGGCTGGTGGTCACATAAGGATGACTTCAGATATGGCTCCGTGCATAGTTCAGTGTTAATTTTAAGCCCTGAAAATGACTACTAATGTCAGTCAGTTAGCATGGCGAAGCCCTGATACGGGCTAGTCCTGAAATCGACTGCTGGCTCCGTCGACGATGCGTACACCGCCAAGACCTGAACTGGTCACACCAAAGGACAACACCTAACAAAATATGATAAGAGACAAAGTGATCAAAAGGACGAAAACGAGCAAACAAAACCGATAACCTGGTGTTGAACACTAACAACGCCAGGGGCGGCTATGATTGGGTGTTATCCAATGTAATATTACACATCGTTTTACTATCGGCAGCTGCTTTTGGCCCTTAAACACGAGAGGACTGATCACGTGATACGGGAGTTAAAACATAGGGCAACGTGACGTGGTTCATTGCGCGCGGTGACTTATTTGATTCACAAACACACACACACACAAAACACAAAAAGACCAGAACAAACGCTTTGTGTGTCGCTCAGAAAAACGGCTGAACAGATCATGTGGTCCGTATCCTTTGCAAATAATCGCCTAAAAGAAAAATCAAAGTTACGTTTCAGATTGGCCATGAATTCGGGAATAATTTCTTATGGTTTAATGAGATTCAGTCTAATGTGGTATTAAACTCATGCATTTTATTTTCACATAAGTCATCGCAATTAACCACATCACGTTACCCTTACTTTTGTAACTTCCGTGTAAAAATCCTGATTTTTAATACCTCTTTTCTGTTATTGCTAACATTAACTATAATAACAACCTGTTGTTACGCATAAGACTGTATGCTGTCCGCATCTGAAAGTTTCGTCAAAATAATCAGCATACAATATGTAAACATGTGTATTGGAGGAAGGAGGCGGTATACTAGTTTCCTATGACCTCATTTTGAATTTAAAATTACGCACCACGGAAAAACAAAAAACACGCAACGCGCCTCAATACACACATACACAGTTAAAGTGACAACGCGTTTTCCCATAGATGGCTGTATACCGCTCCACCTATACCCCAGTCTTGACGTATGGATGCGAGTCATGGGCAATGACTACAAACCCCAAAAGCCAGATCCAAACCTCAGAAATGAGGTATCTGAGGAAGGTGGTTGAAGTAACAAGAAGAGACATGGTCCGCAGCCAGACGATACGTCAAGGCCTAAAAACCCAACCCCTGCAGACCCAAGTAGAACAGTCCCAACTGAGATGGTTTGGCCATGTCTGCAGAATGGGAGAAGATCGGCTACCACGGCAAGCATGGGAAACTAAGAGCCAGTTATCCAGACCTCCAGGGCAACCCAAAGTCCGCTGGGGGGACAACATTAGACAATGTTGAGGACTAGAATGACTAGAATGGACCGAGGACTAGAATGGAACCAAGCCAGGAGGAAGACAGCTGATAGAATAGTATGGCGCTCTCTTACAAACCTCTACACCTCACGGTAGAAGAGGAACGACTAAGTGAGTAAGTAAGTGTATTGGAGGAAGAAGGTGATATACTAGGAAAAACAAAAAACACGCCACGCGCCTCAATACACAGATACACACACACAGCTAAAGTGACCACGCGTTTTCCCATATGTTTGCCCTATATGAGTTGTGCAAACAGCGGCCGTAATGACAGTTCACTGGGAATTACGGGCAAAGGAATTAAGTTTCCAATGGAGGAATGACGCGCATCACAGTTCAAAAAGTGCGCTCAAAGTCTGCGTGTGTGGGTGTTTATGTCACTGACAGTGTGGAAGCGAGAGACAGACTCAGAGGCCCAGGTAATGTGTGCAAGTGTGTTTAAAACCCACGTAAATATCATGTGATACACGCAGGTTAGAATGTTCTATTATTATACAGAAGATGTACAACTGATGAGAAGACAAAGAAACAAAGGGGCAATGTGAGTGAGCGAATGAAAGTGAGTGAGTCAATTCTAATCTGTTATGTGGCACAGTGAGTGAATGAGCGTGTGACTGTGGACGGCAGAGTGAGTGATATTATAGCCATTACTTCTCATTCCTCCCCCCCCACCCTAAAAAAAAAAATGCACTGACAGAGTGAGTGAGTAAAGAATTGCTGTTTCTTACACCTCCATTTCCAAGACAATTTCTCAATCTATTTAAAAAAAACCAAAAAAACCTTACTCCTAAAAGAATTTCGTTGCATCACGTGGCCAGTTTATCAGATGACGACAATGTCCATCATCCTGCTTTCGAAACACACACACACACCATACGCAGGCATACAACCCACACCACATACTCTCTCTTTAATGTCTTGCCCACAAACTTCCGCGTTTCCCTTTTGACACAGTTGTCTTAAAAACCATACCACAAATTAACCCGCCTACGCTATCGTGATGTGGACAAGCGTGTAGGCTGACAACTATAAATGAAAATTGAGGATCAATTAATTAGGGCAGGTAAAGATACATAAATAATAAAAGAATGATTTTCTGGGAAAATAAAGCACCCTGTGAATAGATCTGTTGTTTCTTTTTAAATAGTCTAGTTTCAAGTGCTTTATTTTTCCCTCTTTTCAAGTGCTTTTATTTTTTCCCTCTTAATCCAGCACAAACATCATTATGTTAATGCCGTAATTCTATCAGCTTAAGATACATAGCTTTGACAGGTAGCTTGTTGGCAAAATGTTTTTTTTCAAAACCCAACTTTAGGAAAAATCGGATGAGAAGGTCTAGAGCAAATTTAAGAAATAAGTCCAAATTCAGAAATTTAAGAGCGAAAACAGGTCTAAAAAGACCTGACGTCCATCTCGAAGCAGTCACACTTACATTGATAAAAGAGTGATTTCGTAGTAATTGAAATCAGAGGTGGAGTTAGCAGAGTCAGCTAGTGCATAAACTTAACGTCCAGTCTTGGAAGACGAGTCAGAAAACAGACAGGCAGACAGCCAGATTTAAAGTGATAGAATTGTTTCTCTTCTGCGCAAGAATCCATTTATGAAAATCTGCAACTTTCGTCTTGTTATGTTTGTTATTCTTCATTTTTCAGAGCCTGATACAACCAATGTAACTAGCCCCCCTTTACTGAGAGGGCATCTGTAAAGATTACTATCTGTTTTTCCTCCTGTGCTTTGCATGCAATAAGAGTTTCCGCTGCCTGTTTCAGGGCTTCTGCTTCAGCACTGAAGTTATTGCAGTATTTGCCAGTGGCAATTGCCATAGAGTGGATTCTATTCTTTAATTTTATGAGGATGCCGGCACCCCCATTTTCAACTGCATTTTTTTGCTGAACCATCAGTATATGCATGTGTCCAAAGCTTTGCTGGGAATTTTTGATCAATATACTTGGTTGCTATACACTTTCTTTGTGTTTCTGTCTGTGTTCCCTTACTTTCAATGCCTGGAATATCAGATTTTAGCTCAGGAAAGCATCTTGTTTTCCACAGTGGGATAGATGTGCTTGTTGGTATTTTCTTTGCAACTGAGCTTGCTAGCATGGTATTTTTGCTAATTTTTTCTTTTGCTTGGGCCACAAAGTTAGTTCGCTTGATCCTGCCTCTTCCTAGCCTTTTCATTCTTTGGAACATGGGGTGTCCTTCGAGTGTCTTAAATTTTTCCGCTTGTTGTAGGACTCCGCTGTCACGTCTGTCCTCCATTGACTGTAGCCCTGTAATGTTTTCCATATGGTTGATTTTTGTGGACTTTAGGGCCCCTGTTATAATACGCGCTGCTTGGTTTTGGAGTCTGTTTACTCTGTCAAAATTTGACTTTGCTGCCGTCGACCAAGCTGTGATGCCATATTCCATAGCAGGTCTCACTCTGCCTGTGTACAGCTTTTTGAGGATATTCTCATCAGCACCTCATGTGGTACCAGCTAACTTTTTCATGATGGCCATGCGAAGTTTTGCCCTTAGCTGTATTTTGGTTATCTGTAATTTCCACGTCATTCGGCGGTCTAGTGTGATTCCTAAGTATGTTGGTGTTTCATCTTCTCGTACTGTCTGCCCATTTAGTTGTAGCTTTGCTTGCTGTGGTTTGTTGGACAAGGTAAAAATAGTGTGTGTTGTTTTTTGTTCATTGATTTTGAGCAACATTTTTCTGGACCAACTTTCAAGGGCTAGCAGTGAATCCTGCATGCGCACTCTTGCTGTGGTGATGTATCCTTCTGAAGTCCACATGGCCAGGTCATCAGCATAGAGGGAGTTGTGGACATTCTTGTGGATGTTTTCTGTTATATCATTTATACATCTATTCACGAGCAAAAAAGGGAAATCAATGAATGAAAGAAACAATAAGAGTCCATGTGTCACAATATGATATTCGTTCATTCGTTTTTTTTTCTTTCTAGACTTTTCGTTTTGCTTTCATATGCGTGTAACTCTTATTTAATTTTTCTTCGTGTCGAGAGTCGTTTACTATCACACCTAGATAAACCAACCTTGGTAAGATTAGGAGTCGGCGTGCACTGCATTCTTATCGGTAAATATGGGATTAGACGGTCGCTTCCTTGTGAGATATCAAGTTTTTCTGTTTCGCTTGATAATCTATCTATCCTATTTCCGGCCGGCCTAGTAAAACAGGAGAAGAAATACTTGACCAGAAACGTATGAGGCATCTAGTCTACACTACCCCCCCCCCCCCCCCCCCGAGCAAGCCCGCGTGATAGAAATACTTGACCAGAAACTTATGAGGCACCTGGTCTACACAACCTCACCCCCCCCCCCCCACCGAGCAAGCCCGCGTGATAGATTATTGAGTCCCTCCCACATCCTTTCGATATCGCAAATAACATTCTAGAAAGCGTAAGTCAATTTTGTTTTTAAAACTTCGCATATTATAGGATTGAGCACTCCCTTATCCACTCCAGACAAGAAGAGATCGAGTGTTCATAGCTTTGTTCAGAAGATTCTCTTATGACTATAAGTGTTAAAGCTTAAAAAGTATTCTTTGCAAAGTAAAGATTTCAAACGTAGGAAGCGATACACAGTTCCAGAAAATTTCCTTCCATATCATAGAGCTAGGATTTTATAAAAGTTAATCAGATAGCCTATCGGTGGGGAAGGCTGAATTTTAAATTGATTCAGTACTTGGACAATATTCTGTGGGAAAGTTCTGATGTCAAACAATCCCTACGGTCAGTTCTGGAAGCCACTCCTGAGAACCGATTCTAGAAGACATCTTAGGGTGACACATAGGCTAGAAGATCTATGCAGAATCAAATGTGATCATAGATGCCACTCAACCCTTGACGTGTAAAGAACATTCAAAGATTCCACGGAGATCCCGCGCCCCTGAAGCAAGGCTCCATCGGCACTTCAACGACGAGAAAAGAAAGAGCTAACTGGAAAAAAGGCTGGGCTCGTTTTCTGTACCTCCTCCTCCAAACATAACTCCTAAGAAGACAATTCTACATATTAAGATTTCTATCTAAAACAAACTCAACTTATGGATAGCCTTATGTTAATATTTTAAAACCTAGTTCCTCCAGATATTTCTTCAATACATATACTTGTGTATGTATGTGTGTATGTATATGTGTGTATATATGTATGCGTATATATATATATATATATATATATATATATATATATATATATATATATATATATATATATATATATATATATATATATATATATGTGACAGGGGCGCTAGGCGTACCTCACACCCAAGACCCGTGCACCAAGAAAATTTATAAAGGATCGTTTGACAGGGGTTGCAATTATTGGTTGCTTGCAACCCTCTCAGCAGCAGACTTAACAATTCAAGCAACCCAAAGCCTTATGCAGATCAACATTTAATTCTACCGAACAGAACCGAACACCAAACAAACAATCCAACAAACAATCCAACGAACAATCAAACGAACACCCAGTCAGTGTTCATAGACTGTCTGAAAAATAATAAATAAAACAACGTCTAAGTGAACATCAATAGCATGGATAATAACACTTACCATACAGAAAACATGCGCCCACCTGATATCATCAACTATCTCACACACTCATGAGTGTCGTCCAATGCGACTAGTATGGTGTTGTGCATGAGGCTGGCAATCGCACCGGGTAACATAGGTTGCTACCGAAACCACTACTGCAAGAGCATCTGAATGCTTCATGCTGAGACAAACCACACCGGTGGCCCCATGCTCCCTCAGGAGCGGAGGAGAGAAATATACAACTCTAAGTACGCCCACGTGCTCTCACAAACCATGTTCACATAACAATAATAATCAACTGGACATAAAATAATATTCTTCAATACATGTACAACAAATAATCTCAATAATGAGAATTAACTACTACCTCTCAACCGACCCACATCAATACTCGTTCCCGCACTCTGAACATGTCGTAAGTGACGATTGGTGTTTCCATGCTCCACCAGGAGCCAACAGAGAAACACCTGTCTCAACTTGCCTTACGCACCAGAAATCTAAATGACTATTCTCCCTTCTAAGTAACCACTAAAGATAAACAGTAGAATAATCAATAATCGTGAAATACACTTAATTACTTTTACATTAAAGGATAAAATAAAATTACTCTTACATTAAAGAATAATATTCTTGGCTTTAACCAAAAACTGGAACTAAATACACCGCGTGTCGCTCGGCATAACATATTATAGGTTTAACACGCGGAGCGTGTTTGCTCAGACTCGTTATCGCCGCCTTTTATCACCACGAGGTTACTATCTTGCGATCGCTAATCTTCATAGCCTCACACTATGTCTGCCTTTCTGAAGAATGAAATAATCGCTCTTAAACTTTCACATCTATCTATCTATCTATCTATCTATCCCATTAAACATTAAAATAGCCACATCGCTATAACTTCAGAATCCTAGAAAACTAATGCTAATTTAAATTAACTCACGTGCTCAAGGCATTTACAGCTTGGCTCTTGTGTGTCTTCTTAGTCTGTTCTCACTGGGCGGCTCTCTCAAACATAGACCGGTTTCGCCGCTTGCTACCCCTTTTTATAAGCCCTGGCCTAACCACTCAATTTACTGCGCGCTTACGCGCATTAATCTGCGCCACACAGATAACACACGCGATTATGCTCCAGAATGCATGAAAACACAGATATACACAACTAGAGCAAAAACACAACTAATATGTAGGCTTATTATGGCCTTGTAATAAATCTGCTTGAAGATAACGTGATCAAAAGGCACTAAACCACATAGACAACATGACTGCCCAGATGGGGCCAGCGCCGAGAACGACAGATCTCAAGATGGCGCTGTCACACATATATATATATATATATATATATATATATATATTTATATATATATATATATATATATATATATATATATATATATATATATATATATATATATATATATTTATTTATTTATTTATTTATTTATTTATTTATTTATTTATTTATATAAATTTATTTATATAAATTTATTTATATAAATTTATTTATACACACACACACACACACACATATAGAATGTCCCAGGAGGAAAGGTCAATACTTTGGGAGGTCATAGTATCGGTCATTAAAAAAAAAAAAAAGTTTATATGAACGTGTGTCAATTTGTGAACGGTTTCCGAGATACAGCTGTTTGAATTTGTCGCGCAATACTTTCCATTCCTCCCTTCATGATTGCTTTGCCTAAAAGTTTCATTTTAACAATGACGGGAAAAATGACAGTGTATATAATTTATTTTCATTTATTGTGTACTTTTTCTAAATTTGCCAACAAATTTCCAATTGAGATAACAACTTCATTTATGATCAGAAGCAACTGACATTCTCCTACATTATGTAAAAGTGGATGTTCTTTAACATGAAAGTGGTTTTAGTTCTACTACTTTAAAACGTTATTTCAAATTTTTTTAAAGCGCCCCTCTCTCTTACGTGGTTCAAACGTGGATCTGCACTGACTTAAGTCTCGGAGTCGGAACATTTTTTCCGACTTCGACTCCTCTAAACAATGACCGACTCCACGACTCTGGTTGTGACTGTTGACAATGACACTGCAGAAGTGTTGTTAAAAATTCCGCTCATCGTTACAAATGTGGAATATGCAGATATGCTGTAGGTTTATGGTTTCTGCGATGGTAGTGCCACTGCTGCTGTTGAAGAACGGTTTCCTAACAGCAGAATTTCGGATCGAAGAGTCTTTTTCAAGGTTTTCAATACATTGCGTGAATGTGGTACGCTTCCAGGCGTTCATGTTTCATCTGAACGAGCACGTCACAACAAAATGTGAATGAACAGGAAAACATTCTGCAAATGGTAGAGCGTAGCACTACAACTAGCCCACGAACAATTTCTACACGTATCGGTGTTTCACGAACAAGAGTATGAATGAATATTACAAGACGAATTGTATCTATTTTCCTTACAGTGTGTGTGCAAAACCTGCACCCAAGGACAGTGTTAAGCGATTAGATTTTTGTCATTAGTTACATACTAATCGTCGACTGCTTCCTGTTGCGCCTCTTTTTGTCCACCGCAATATGTTAATGATTTTGAACCATCGCGGTGCTCAACTAGAACGTCACTAAATTAAAATGGCGTCAAATAAAATAATTACGTAGACGCGCGTGCAGAGTAACGACAGTTATCTTTTGGCAGTGTCTCAAGCCGGAATGGCTGCGTTTCATGTGTGTCCCTGCTGATGTGTTTCATGTCTGCTGAGGTGTCTACATATATAGAAGATATTTCATTATATGAGTGCCAGAGACGTATATGTGAATACAGGAAGGTATCATATTGCTTATAGCCTGATAACTGACGATTGTGTTCGTAATAATTAATTCGCGGACTTAGACTATACAGACGGCACAGTTTATCCGTTACTTCATGAACTTTGATGGTCCAGTGTAGTTGGCCTGTTTGCAAATTATAATCATGAATCAGTATACTCATGTGGAGTTGCGTGTTGTGGAATTTGTGAATACATTATAAAGAAACGTTAGTAAGAGTGAGCTACAGTTATTTGGAGAGTTGCTGTTGTCGTTTCCATTGGACTTTTGAATCGTTGTTAAACTAAATGTTACTTGACCAATATTATCATCACTTTCAAACACCCATATAAAAGAAAGGAACGCAAAACTTCCATTAATACTATTCTCCGATGAAGCTATTTCACCCGTAACGGAATCAACAACACACGTAACGCTCATCGAAGGTCTCACGAAAATCCACACGGTACTGTAGAAACAAATTTTCAACATCGTTTCTCAATCAATGTGAGGTGTGATATCATTGATGGCATGTTGAATGGTCCCGTTATCTTAGAACAGTGTTCTCAGAAAACATCGCCAGCGATCCTTCGTTTCTTATCTTTCATATCTCATTGGTGCTGTCTCAAATCTACAACATTTTTTTTCAAACCACGCTACGTAATATTTGAATAGGATAATGTAGTCAATTACCAAATATTTCCAGTACCCCTTGGTACGCTTACCCCAGTTTGATAACCTCTGCTACAGGGTGTATAAGAAACTAGGACGAGCAACGTTAGGGAGTAGCTGTGGTTAGGTTTGTTCAGACTATGTCCTCCTTTTAAGCGCTCATGCCAGGGCCATGATAATCAAACCACTTTTACAAGTAAACGTTATATTCAGCAATATTGTTGGATTTCGCCTGTCAAGTCCTCAACCACTCCCTTACTACTAAACGCCCCTGTCGCTACCTTTTGTCTTCCAAACGTCCCGGGTGGGGGAGGGGGGGGGGCAATGCTGGTACCGCACACTTTGGGAACCACTGTTTTAGATGATCATATGATAGGGCAATTTCTGCGAAATTAATTACCGGAGCAATTAGATGATGTTCCTTTGGCTAGACGGATTGCTATGTATACCCTTCAAAAGAAGTTAAGGACCAGTAAGTGAAAATGACCCAAAAATAATAAAAATTATATTTCCTAAGCAATTAATCTGACATTGATTTTTCTCGAACGACAAACATTCAACACGTGCTGCATGGGCCACCAGCATACCGTGTGGCTAGTGTTCAGCTCAGCAAGCACGCTGAAAAAATGCTGCTGAGATGCCAAAATGTGGGTGTTTTTAATGATGTCTGAGCATGAAAAAAATACCTGCTATTCCAAAGATGCGTGATGCATGTGGGAGACTATAGTGTTGGTCTTGAGCTGTACTCAGAAAATTGTCTTTATAAGCAATACAAGTGCTCCATAACCATTGCACAACAATATGCCTCAACGACGAAAGCTGAATGTTGTGGATAAAGGAAGAGCCATTGCGTGGTTGCAGGAAGGTCTTACTGTCCGAAATGTCGCTCAGAGGCTTGCAGTATCTCATTCAGTTATTGTCAGACTGCAGCAGCGCTTTGCCCAGACTGGAATCGTCGAGGAACGGCAACGCACAGGTCGTCCTAGAGTCACTACACCTCGAGAAGATCGCTTAATTCAGAGGCAAGCACTGCAACGGAGAACTGCAAGTGCAAATGTTATCAGACAGCTCCTCAGAGATGCTACCAACACTGTAGTCAGTGATCAGACTATTCGGAATCGCCTTCACGATGCCAACCTTCGTGCTTGTCGTCCAGCCATTCGACCACACTTGACTGCTGCCCACAGAGCAACTCGTTTAGCATGGTGTATGTAGCACGTGCAGCACGTGCAGTGGCTTGGAGACGTGCACAGTAGGGCTAACGTTATGTTCACGGATGAGTCCCGATTTGTCTTGGAGCCTACAGATCTTGCCATCCCGGCCCTGCTTGGGCAATGAGTCCCAGTTAAGACCACACCGTTCTCGTGCAGTAAATGCAAGCGGGTGCCATTGGCCTGCAAACAGTCCTGATTTGCAAATCTTCTGCATGAACTGCTTCTGGTACTTCAGCATCAGTGGCAGGCAGTGCCCCAATGCTTCATTCGCAAGCTCATCATTTCCATGCGACAGCGGTGCCTTGAAAGTATCGCCAATAATGGAGGACACACACGCTACTGACAATGTTGACCTTTGGTGTTATTCTCCTTAATTTTGAAAATGAGGGTTGTATTGATTGCTGTGCTGTCATTTTACACACGTTAATGCAACCGTCATGAAAATAGTGTTGATTGTCACTGATAAGCTTGTCATGTTATATTTTGAAGTGCTGTGTTTTTATTTTTCATTTTCATTTCACTTTGCACCCTTAATAAAAAAAATGGTCCTTAACTTCTTTTGAAGGGTATACTCGTATTTTCAACATGACGCAGCCCCTCGACATTATGCACGACAAGTGATGCAACATCTAAATGAAAATTTCCCTAATTGGTGGATCGGTCGTGGCCACCAAGATCTCCAGATCTAACACCGTTAAATTATTGTTTATGGGGTTGGATGAAGGTTGAAGTTTAGAGGAAAAAAGAAAAAGTGGATACACGAGACAAATTACTCGCTCACATATTGGATGCTACTGGCCGCATAAAGGAACGTACAGATCAACTTAGAAGAGCATCACGTCATCTTCTCTTTACGAGTTGTAAATGTAAAGTGCATTGTTCGAAAATTTATTATAAACTTAATATACCGTACTTGTAACAAATTTGTCTGAACAATAAATACCTCTTCATTATCAATAATTTTGCTGTTGTACATTCAAACAGGTCTATCTCGGAAACCGTTCGGAATGGGACACTTGATTATTTGAACGTTTAACTAAAAATAACATACGATGACTTCCCACAGCACTGACCTTTCCTCCTGGGACACCTTAAATAGCTACAAGAAATGAAAAAAATCACATATAACACAAACACACACACAGAGCTCAAATGTCAAGTCCTATGGTTCTGAAACATGAAGAACAACACATGTGACAATCAAGAAAGTTATATACACTACTTTCATAATTGGCTATTTGCGAATACTAAACTAAAATGGTATGACATGACCATGCCAAAGGAACACGACGTGAAAGAAAACGTGAGGGCTTGATACGGCCCGTGTTCTGGAATGCACATGGTAAAAAAATAAAAGGGAGATCTAAAGCACGTGGAAAAGGCAACTGGAGCCAGACATAAAAAAATGCTGAAGAGGTGTGGAGTGAGCTTGAACAAACAGCTCAGGACAAGATGGTACGGCGTGAATTATGTGAAAGTCTACGCCCCATGGAGCCAAACAGCGATGATGAAAATGATGATGTAAGGACATTTTGATTTATTTCATGTTTTTTATTTTAAGGAATTTTTTTTTTTCAATGACTTGCACGTGAAATCATATCAAGAAGCAGTTTCAGAAATCCTGTTATAGTACCTTCATGTAATTATTACATGCCAGAATCCGTTACGTCTTTTCACATAACTAAATTTCGTCTAACGTCAATTAAATGCAAAAAACGTATGAAATCTATTTTACTTATTCCGTGATGTCAGACACTCAACTTCTTTACTGCAGCAGAATCCGTCTTCATCTCCCCAACCCGCCCTATAATTTTTTTTTTTTAAATCTGGCAGTGTAATTTTACTTAGGCCTACACTTTGTAGATTTTACTTTCTCTCTCTGTCTCTCTCTCCGACTCCCCCCTCCCCCTTTCGAAACGTCAGAGCCCTTATTCACACATTCATTGTTTTGTTTATATTTCGTTATTTTCTTTGTGCAACATTTGCTATATTCGCAAAGCGCCTCTACCCCCCCAACCAACCACCACAAGGCTACTCTGAATCTGAAAGCTGTTATAACTTTAAAGACAAGGTTCGTGGGGTTAAATAATATGCACGTATCTTTATTACATAATGTACTTTAATAAATATAATGCGGAATAGTATGGTTTCTCACCCCCCACACACACACACAACGAACAGGTCAGTTAAACTTCATTTGTCTTACTTTACCTCATATCACACAATAACAAATATGAACACGACTATATCACGTTTTAAAACATTTCAGACCGCCGATGCTCGCCAGCCACATTTCTTACATAACCTGTCTTCGTTCACACCACAACACGCGTTTCATTTAACTTCACACACCTACGTCAAAAGCTACACGACTCGACTTTCACACTTACGGCAGCTAAATGTACTTACCTTCACCGCTGACCTATTAACCAGAATGCCGAAGCCTTCCGTCTAGCCATAAATCAAGAATCCTAAACACAGACGCTTCAAACTTCTGAAAAGCCGTATATGCCGGAGGTCATGCAATTCGTCTCAAAACCGCCTCAGGCCGAACTGTAATCTTTTCATTAAGTCGGAGGTATAAAACTACGGATACACGCTCTCCATTGTTATGTGTTCACTGCTGACGTCGGCGCTAACAATGTGAACCCTCCTACAACTTCAAGTAGTACGGACCAAACTCTGAACTCTGTTCATGCTGATAAGTCTTTATCTCCGCGAAACACTTTCCGACCGTGAAAACATGTACCTCGCCAATATTTCACTCCCTATTATACAGTAGTGCTGGGGCAAAAATCAGCTGGCGACACAAACAAAACAACTCGCAAACTCCCTGTCTGAAGCTCACAGGTCTACGCCTCCAAATGCTTAAAGGTATCACGAACCCTACCCGCTGGGAAAATCCCAGCCAGAGCCCCGAGAACTGACCTGGTTACCCAGTTATGTTTTTTGTTTCGTTTTTCCTTGTCACATTCTTTCCCCACGAAAGCCAAGCGAGGCTCGGTCGAGTAACCCTTGTTGAGAAAGTTAAGCGTGTGTGCAGTGTATTTTTTAATTTGTATAAGTGTGTGTGTCTTTAGCGGTGGGGTGTTGCTGCACTCATTTGTCGGCGGCGGAGGTGGTTACGGATGTCAAGACAGATTATTACGTTGTCCGTGGGCTGGAGCGCTCACACAGAGTGAAAAGGGTGGGAGGTATAAATATTACGTCAGATAAAGGAAGTGTGTAAACTGTTCAGCGTTTCTGTGGTAGTAGCTCAAGGTTTTTCATATCTTTCCTGTAACCAATCGCCAAATCATGTTTGTCCCTGATGCTACTGTGAATCTCACTCTCTCCTACTGAAAGTAAATGCATTTAAACACAATGGTGCTAGTCTGACACATTTACACGTCATGCTGTCTTAGCGCAGCACATATAGCTTTCAGTTTTTAGTGTAGTAAGGACAGCGTTAAGTTAGTGTTTACTGAGTAACGAGTTTCAAGATTTTACTACAGTAAAGACAGTTTTCAGTTGTTAGTGTAATCAAATAGCTTCAAGTTTTTATTGTACAGTATAGTGAACATAGCTTCGCAAGTGTTATGCAGTAAAGATAGCTTTCAGTTTATAGTGCCTTAAAGATAGCTTTCAGTTTATAGTGCCGTAAAGATAGCTTTCAGTTTATAGTGCCGTAAAGATAGCTTTCAGTTTATAGTGCCGTAAATATAGCTTTCAGTTTATAGTGCCGTAAAGATAGCTTTCAGTTTATAGTGCGGGACCGAAGACGCAGCAACAGTGAAAAATGCAGTCATCGACCCATAGCTTGACTGCTTGCGTCAGGGTCAGTGAACCAGAGCTGATCAAGACCCTACTCCACCTCCAAGTGGTGGTCCTGGAAACAGGCTGCATCACTGCAGTCTGGCCGAGAGAGTAGGGATCTAAGGGGGAAGGCAAACCTGGTCCCAAAAAATGGCGAGCTGAAGTGGGATGTGTCGGCCGAAAGGCGCAAATATCGCAGCTACGCTGTAAACGGACACAACGCAACCAACGTCCTTCTCAGGACGAACAAGAAGAAGTTTATAGTGCCGTAAAGATAGCTTTCAGTATATAGTGCCGTAAAGATAGCTTCCAGTTTATAGTGCAGTAAATATAGCTTTCAGTTTATAGTGCAGTGCAGAAAGTTTAAATGTTTTTGTGCCGTAAAGGTAGCTTTTAGTGCCGTAAACATAGCTTCGTGTTTTCCCTCTCACACACAAATATGATTTTAAAAAAGGCAGTCAAATAGAAGCAGAGAAGAAATACCTAGCTTTGGAATACATCAGAAAGATGTACCCAACTACAGAATGGACCCACACGGATCAGAAACAAAAGCTACAAAAAATGGAGGTGGATGAGTAAACACACAGCTAAAGAATGGATATAAAATACATATATCAATGGCCATTGGAAAATTCTAAAACAACCTTAAACCAGAGGCAGAAGTCTTAAAACTGCTCCAGTCACCATAATGGAAAATAAAGAATTTGCTAGAGACAAGATGGTGCCTCCTCACAGACTCACTATCAGTTATCACAAACCTCAGGAACAATAAAAAACAATGACAGCCTGGCAGAAGCACTAATGAAAAATACCCACTGCAAGATATATGGAAATAGAAGGCAGATAAACTTACTGAGGAAGGAGAATACAGACAGAAAACAGGGCTACATATGAAGAGATAAACAGCAAAAATCAGAATAAACTATATAAAATGGTGGCATAAGGAACGCCCAGAGTTCTATACTGCAGAACCATACTATACTGTTCAAAAAAAAAAAAAAGAAACGCATAGCTACTGAAGGCACACACATAGCCATAATGTTGACATTCAATAACCTTTTTAAATTTAATGAGTTAATTGTTCAAATTGCACACACGAATACCTTAGGGTTCAACCAATCAATTGACAGTTGTTTTGCATCTGCGTCACGAGAGTTTTTTGGCGTACGGGCTTTCCCGTTAGTATGGTGTGTGGTCTCCTCTTGCATCGATCAGCGACTGGCATCTCCTGGGCATGGATGCGATCAGACGTCTGATGTGAGCCTGTGGGATGGTTGCACACTCTTCCTGGAGTGCCTGGAACAGATCACTACGATTGGCTGGAGCAACGCCTCGGCGACAAACACGTCTATGCAGCTCATCCCACAGGTGCTCAATCGGACTCATGTCTGGAGACAGGGATGGCCAGGGAAGAGTGAGAATGTTGTTGGCAGTCAGGAACTGCGTGGTCAACCGTGCACAATGGGGTCTGGCGTTGTCCTGTTGAAACACAGACCTTTGGACAGCCAAAAGTGGAAGGACATGGGGTCGAAGAATTTCACTGACGTATCGTTGCGCATTCAAGCCTCCTTCAATGTGCACCAATTGACTCCTTCCGTTGTAACTGATCATTTCCCACACCATTGCACCTCCACCACCGTGCGGCGGAGCTTCATCAACGCAATTTTGGGCAAAACGTTCATTTCGCCTACGGTAGACCCTACGCCGTCTATCATGACGCTGCAACAAAAAGAAAGATTCGTCACTAAACCATACACGTCTCCATTGATTGTCAGCTGCCCAGGGACGATGCTGGTTGGCCCAAAGAAGTCGATTTTGGCGATGGCGGCGCGTAAGGACAAGTCCCCAGTGAGGTCGTTGTGCCCAAAGTCCAGCGTCATGCAGTCTATTCCGGACAGTTTGATCAGACACATGACGTCCTGCAGGCAATGACTGGGCAGTTGAGGAAGCTGTTGTAAACCTGTCTCTGAGGTGACGAAGCCGAATAAAGCGATCCGCTGCTGTTGTCACTCTGGGTCGTCCACTGCGATGCCGGTCTTCAACTGAGCCAGTGGCTTGGAACCGGTGCCAAAGTCGACTGATGGTACTCTGATGCATGTTTAGATGCCTGGCAACCTGACTTTGACTTTCGCCTGCATGCAGTCGGCCAATAGCAATGTTCCTTAAATTTATCGATAGTTACGCCATAAATGTCTGTTTGAAAATGACTGTCGTGAAACGAATGTGTGTAACCCCACTACTTTGTTAAATCATTATGTCGGGATACAAATTTGCCCCAGCCAATCAACGCACAGTTGCTGAGCCGGAATAAATTACCTGAAGTTAAGCCAGGAAAAACTTAAGCCCTGTTTTTTTCGGATGTGGGTCGTGGCCATCTTGTTCACGCAAGATGGCGGAAGAAAACTGAATAAAATTAGGCTGTACGAGCAAAAGACGAAACTGCAGGAAACCAATCAGCTTGCTCCGCCAGGAACCAACCAAACGCTTTCCTTTACCAGTAGAAGTTATTTTACCTGCCTATATAATCGAGCGAGATTTTATGCTAAACACGCAACCCCGAACACGAAGCCAGAGACGACCGACTGAAGAGAGGAGCTGTCAGCTTTGATTTATAGCTTACCTGAGGGCATCGACCTGCAGCCTGCTTCGCTAAGTCGAGTCAAAAACTGGCCTGTTTGAATCTTAGAGGGTTTTATTCGTGTCATCAAACCTGAGGTCGTATGTCGTGTCAATCCAGCTGCCTGGAACGTCGCAGGAGCACAGTGATTGCACAGGATCAACCTCTTTAGTCCCCCTCAGTCTTGGGTGGGCTAATGAAACGATCATCAGCGGGTGTTTTGTGTCAACCAAACCAAGAAGGACAGACCTTTTAAGAGATGAGTACACATTAGTACCATTTCTGTCGGCATTGTGAGCAAAAGCTAGTGTCAGTGACGAGAAAGTGAATTAGCGTAGCAAGAGACAATAATAAGATTATAGCTGATAAATTATACGTAATTAACAGCACAGCTGATACATGTACTATAATTGAATAACAGCACAGCTGATATAATTTTTGTTCCTATAATTGGAAAACTTGTTGTAATATATTTACATATCTATATAAATATAAATATTTGTAAATCATATGTAAACTTACAAATTCATTACGTTCCATTTTTCAACATTCACCCTTCAGCACAAGAGTAGATAGTGTATATACTAAATAAATAATAAGGAAATTGTATTTGAAGACTTGTCAATTTTATCATTGTTAAGTAAAATCTGTTTCCTTGTCTTAATATCACAGTTAGTTACACAGCGGAGGTGGCAAGTTATGTCGGTCTCCTCTCTACTAATTTTTCGAGATCAGAACATTCACAGCCGTAACTAATTTGTGATACCAGTAGTTCTCTCAGACACTGGGACTTCACCATTTTCTGCAGAAATTCTATTTCTGTAATTGTCAGTACTATACTGACCCTAGAGTCAAATAAAACCTCACGCCACACTGGGGGATCGTTCCTAAGGATATTTCTATATACCTTGAGCCATACTTAGTCTATTCATCTATCTACTAACTCTATCTTGTGCCACCCGTAGATAACAAAAGAAACAAATTTTTGAAAAAAAATTATATAATAGGATTTTTTATTATTTTCTTAGGAGGAGTACCAGTTAGTACTCAGTAAATAGTTGATGCTCACAAAGTTGCACGGAAATTGTTTTGTTCATTTGAATTAATTAAGTTTAATTACAATAATTTGGTTATAGTAAATTTACATACCCTATCTAAGTAACGCCATGGCTGATCTAGTGAAGTTCAGGACTGCGATCATGCAGATGGGTAAGGAATTAAATATGACAGGTGATGCTCTTACTCAGTATGTCACAACAGAAGTGGACAAACACATGGATAGGGAAGAAATAAAATTGCAAGTGGAAGCTGAAAGAGAAGCCAAAAGACTGGAATGAAAGAGAAGTCAAAAGACTGGAAGCTGAAAGAGAAGCCAAAAGACTGGAAGCTGAGAGAGAAGACAAGAGACTGGAAGCTGAGAGAGAAGACAGAAGACTGGAAGCTGAGAGAGAAACCAAAAGATTAGAAATTGAAGCCAAGAAATGGGAGGCTGAAAATGAGGCAAAGAAAATTGAAGCTGAGGAAAGGAAATTACAAGCAGAGAGAGACCATCAGTTGAGATTAAAAGAGCTTGAAATTCAGGCAAATACTGGCAATAATGGTGGTAGCTTACCTCACTCTGAGAGTAGCTCCAGCCAGAGCACCTCAAGTGGGGCCATGAATTTTCATCTGGACCCATTTGTTGAGAAAGAAGACGCCATTGAGTCGTACCTGGATAGATACGAAAAACTTGCCACTACCTATGGCTTAGGGAAAGAAAAGTGGAGTCTTAAACTATCTCAGGGATTGAGAGGTGTGGCCTACGATGTATATTTGAAGCTCTCAAGAGATGACCAGGAAGATTATGAAATCCTGAAGCAGGCACTGCTTGTGAGATATGAAAAGAACTCAGAATCATATAGAAAGAAATTCCGAACAGCTAAACTTCTTCCAGGAGAAAACTATCACCAATTCTCTGCTAGATTGGAAACCTATTTGGAAAAATGGAGTAGTTTAGGAAAGTGTCAGGATCTGAAAGAAATGGTAATGATGGAGCAATTGAAAGAGTCCATGCCTCAAGAACAGAAGAAGTTTATCATGGAACAAGGAGCAGAGAGATTGGGAGATATTGTAACTGTTGCTGAGAGATATCAAGCAGCTCAGGCAGAATTATTAGGAAATAAGAAGAAGCAGGGTGTAGGATGTAAATATGTCTTTTTGGGTGACCCAATAAAACCTGTTGTCATGGCAGCAAACCATACCAGGTCGAGCACCAAAAAGGAGGAGGGAGATCCAATAAACATTCATCGTACAAAGATGAAAAAGGCTCAAACAGCAGACAGCACATTGAAGCCTTGTTTTGGCAAATTGCCAAAGGCCCATAACCCTCCAGAGAAAGGAGACTACTATATGGAAAATGGCCTACTCTACAGACAAGCTGGAAAAGGACCTAAAAGGCATGGACAGCTGGTAGTGCCAAAATTCTACAGGGAGGAAATTATGGAGCAAGAGCATGCTACATCAGGCAGTGGTCACAGAGGAAAAGGGGCCACTGGTCAAAATATAGCATTGCGATATTACTGGCCAGGAATAATTGAAGACATAAGTCGGTATATGAAATCCTGTTCAGAATGTAACCAGGTAACCTCATTCAGAAGCGTAGACCAGTTACAGGACCTAGGGAAGCATTGTTGTTTGGCCGTCCCCATACACAGTCCACTGGAAGCATTGTTGCGGACATGGACTAAACACTAGCAAGCACAAGCACTCAAGGATGAGATTGACTATCTCTTAAAAGAGAAAATTATTTCAAAGTCTGAATCTCCCTATAGCTTAAGTGTGGTGCTATTGAGAAAACCGAGTGGTGAACACAGGTTATGTATTGACTACCAGAAGCTTAATGCGATCACAGAATCTCAGGTGGACCCATTACCTGACACCAACCAGCTGTTCTCTACACTGAGTAAGGCTAGGTATTTATCGAAGGTAGATCTAAGCAAGGGATACTACCAAATACCAGTGAAACTAGAAGTTAGGAAAATGCTGGCATTTAGTACATCAGACGGACACTACGAGTTTAATGTACTACCCTTTGGGCTGAAAAATGCTCCCAGTATCTTTTCAAGAATGACGAGGAAATTATTGGAACCTCTACAAAATCCCCATATCACTAACTTTATGGATGACATTCTTGTTGATACAAGCACATTTGAAGAGCATATAGTTGCGCTCTCCATGTTGTTTGACAGACTGAGAGCCACTGGATTGACTGAACGTCCAACCAAGTGCTATATCGGTTGTAAGGAGTTGGAATTCTTAGGTCACACTATTTCTACAGGTCATATGTCTCCTGACCCAAAGAATATAGAGAAGTTAAAGAAGGCACCCAGACCTCAAACGAAGAAAGATGTGAGATCATTCGTGTCATTATGTGGGTTCTATCAGAAGTACATACCCCACTTTAACTCTCTGTGTGCACCATTAACTAACTTAACTAAGAAAGGACAGCCTGATAAAATCCAATGGAATGCTGATTGTGAAAAAGCTTACACAGAGCTAAAAGCAAAACTCACCAGCCAACCAATCCTTACGCTACCCGACATCACACAGGAATTTGTATTAAGGACGGACGCTAGCAGTATAGGTATTGGTGCAACTCTCTTGCAGAAATCAAAAGCCCAGCCGGAGGAACTTTTACCAGTCGCCTACGCCAGCAGGAAGCTGAATGCAGCTGAGTTGAACTACTCGACCATAGAGAAAGAATGTTTGGCTCTAATTTGGTCCATCGACAAATTTTCTTCTTACCTGTATGGGACACACTTCATTGTCCAAAGCGATCACCAGCCTTTAACATTCTTGGCTGTATCTAAAAAGTTAAATTCGAGATTGTTAAGGTGGAGTCTGCTTCTGGCGCCTTATTCCTTTACCGTGAATTACATTCCGGGAAGAGACAATGTAGGAGCTGATTTTTTAAGTCGACACCCTATTACTCTGGAAGGACAGACGCAAAATGATTAACTACAGCAGGTGTTTACACTTCAGCTATGACAGGTCACAGCTAGGAAAGGATGGGGCTATGTCGTGACACGAGTGTGTGTAACCCCACTACTTTGTTAAATCATTATGTCGGGATACAAATTTGCCCCAGCCAATCAACGCACAGTTGCTGAGCCGGAATATATTACAAGAAGTTACGCCAGGAAAAAACTTAAGCCCTGTTTTTTCGGATGTGGGTCGCGGCCATCTTGTTCACGCAAGATGGCGGAAGAAAACTGAATAAAATTAGGCTGTACGAGCATAAGACGAAACTGCAGGCAACCAATCAGCTTGCTCCGCCAGGAACCAACCAAACGCTTTCCTTTACCAGTAGAAGTTATTTTACCTGCCTATATAATCGGGCGAGATTTATGCTAAAACACGCAACACCGAACACGAAGCCAGAGACGACCGACTGAAGAGAGGAGCTGTCAGCTTTGATTTATAGCTTACCTGAGAGCATTGACCTGCAGCCTGCTTCGCTAAGTCGAGTCAAAATCTGGCCTGTTTAAATCTTGGAGGGTTTTATTCGTGTCATAAAACCTGAGGTCGTATGTTCGAGTCAATCCAGCTGCCTGGAACTTTGCAGGAGCATAGAGATTGTACAGAAGCTACATCTTTAGTCCCCCTCAGTCTTGGGTGGGCTAAAGTAACGAGCCTCAGCAGGAGTTGTGTGACCCAAACTAAGGAGAACAGAACGTTTTAAGAGATGAGTACCCAGTAGTACCATTTCTGTCGGCATTGTGAGCAAAAGCTAGTGTCAGTGACGAGAAAGTGAATTAGCATAGCAAGAGACAATAATAAGATTATAGCTGATAAATTATACGTAATTAACAGCACAGCTGATACATGTACTATAATTGAATAACAGCACAGCTGATATAATTTTTGTTCCTATAATTGGAAAACTTGTTGTAATATATTTACATATCTATATAAATATAAATATTTGTAAATCATATGTAAACTTACAAATTCATTACGTTCCATTTTTCAACATTCACCCTTCAGCACAAGAGTAGATAGTGTATATACTAAATAAATAATAAGGAAATTGTATTTGAAGACTTGTCAATTTTATCATTGTTAAGTAAAATCTGTTTCCTTGTCTTAATATCACAATTAGTTACACAGCGGAGGTGGCAAGTTATGTCGGTCTCCTCTCTACTAATTTTTCGAGATCAGAACATTCACAGCCGTAACTAATTTGTGATACCAGTAGTTCTCTCAGACACTGGGACTTCACCATTTTCTGCAGAAATTCTATTTCTGTAATTGTCAGTACTATACTGACCCTAGAGTCAAATAAAACCTCACGCCACAGGTATTTTAATAACAATATCATCGCTATAATTCAATACATCCATTTTATTTACCCTCTTTATTCGTTATCTAAGTTTCTCTCTTTCCCCTCTCCTCTCTGCACAAATTTCTGGTTTTAGTTTCAGTTTCAAACGCATAAGTAAGCCTTGATTCTTTTCATTACAATCCTCCCCTTTTTGCCCCTCTCTCCCGTTTCAAGACGAGGTAACAAGTTATTTTTTTCTTTTCTTCTGCCACTATTTTGGCTTTCGTCAAAAAAAAAAAATTTATTGGGAAGGGTAACGCGAGCTGCCTGTTGTTGGGGATGGGACTCAATACGCTTGGTATATTTGAAAATTCAAATCTTGGGCCAATCGCGGACTGTTCGGCTAGGCACTAGTGCATAATTTCAAACCTTGTAGTTATTTTTAGTTACAACCTCCACTAAATAATAGGATGGGGTGTGACTGCGTTTGAGGGTGGTAACCCTTTTAAACGATAATAGTAGAGAAAATTCAAATACTGTGTCCAAATCTTAGCAGACGTTTTGCATTGTAGAGTTTTATTGGTGTTAAATTTACGTTACTAGATTTTATGCGTACGTAAGTTAATTTTCAAATGGGGGAATTAGAGCAGGGGGGGGGGGGGGGGGTTAACACGGAGTTAGTTTTATTTTACAACGGAAATAAAGAAAAAACGACAAGGAGTCATGGATCTCGATGGCAACACGTTGCTCTACAGTGGTGTACCCATATCTGAAAGAGCTAAAGGGGGCGTGGGTTGCATTGTGGCCAAAAACCAATGCCAGAGTTGGAAATGATCATGCTAGATGGGGTGGAGTTATCGGAAGATATGGAGAAGATACTCTCAATGACAGTGGAAAGCGACTCCTTAGATTCTGCAGTGAGCAGAATCCGATCATTACAAACACAAAGTTCCCCCATAAGCGCATACATGCATACACTAGATGTGAACAAACAAAGAATGAGAAGTCAGTGATCGACTATGCCACTGTTAGGAGGAGCTCATTCAAATATGTCCGGGATGCTAGAGTCTGGAGGGCGCCAGAGATTGGAAGTGACCACTACCTGCTTACAATCAAAAGAACTGAAAGAGATATCAGGGGCTTATTGCTGACTCAGAACAGAGGCAAAGAACGGGGTGCTAGCGGCGGAACAGAGGTCCTGGGAAGAATTTGGAGAGAGGCTGGACACAGATGCGCAGGAAAACTGGAGATTGTTCTATAGGACCCTGGAGGACATGGGGAGGGAGAGATAGTGCACTCTCGGATTTATAAAGGACAAGCGGGGCAGGTTGCTTGCTGCCCCGAAGGAAGTAATGGAACGATGGAAAGAATATTTCTCAGAACTCATGGATGGTGAGCATGGTAAAGCATCAGAAATGATAACCACTGGCACAGAAGAGAAAGCCAATGATGGTGGGGATGACGTAAAGATGGAGGAGCTGGGGGGGGGGCAGCACTGGAGAGAATCAGAATGGGCGGAGCAGCAGGGCATGATGGTATAACACCAGAAATGGTTGAGTGCATGGTAGCATCAGGCGACCTGTTACTCTTGGGGGTCCTGCGGGCAGCGTGGTGCAACGGGGCCATGCCAGGGGATTGGGAGATTGCCATCATAACACCAATTTTCAAAAGAGGTGACAATCGACGGTGTGGAGACTATGGAGGCTTGTCCCTTCTCGGTGTCCCTGGTGGAATCTACTTTGGAATTTAGAGCAGAGACTCCGGTGCCTAGCTGAGCCACAGTTGGATGGGGTCCAGTGCAGATTCCGAGCAAACCAAAGTACTCAAGACCTAATCTTCACACTCAGACAGCTGAGTGAAAAGGCCCGTATGTATAAGAGTGAGATCCATCTTTGTTTCATAGATCTGGAAAAGACGTTTGACAGGGTCCCCTGGAGCAAACCAAAGTACTCAAGACCTAATCTTCACACTCAGACAGCTGAGTGAAAAGGCCCTTGAGTATAAGAGTGAGATCCATCTTTGTTTCATAGATCTGGAAAAGACGTTTGACAGGGTCCCCTATGGCAAACTTTGGGACTGTTTGGCGGGTGGGGGGGGGGGGGGGGAAGAACATTCAAGCACCTGATTCCTGCTATACGGAGCTTCTGCGGGGATTATTTGAGGACGGTAAGCCATTGGTCAGAGGAGTTCAGGACCACCACTGGTGTGGGACAAGGTGATGTCCTGTCGCCTTATCTTTTCATACTCCTCGTGGGCGATGTCGTCAACGCATGTGGGGAGAGAACAAGAAGGTATTCAGTGGGGTGCTAAAAGATGAGACAGGTCTGTATTACGGGGTTGGCTTTTGCTGGTGGTGTTGCCCTGATTGCTAAATCAAAGGCACATCTCCAATCTAACCTGCAAGTCTGGAAGGAAGAGCTGGAGATAAGAAGGATGGTCATAAGCAGCTCTAAAACAAAATCCATGGTGATATCACGAGAAGAAAGAAGACATCAGATTAAGCTGGGAGAACAGGTCCTGGAGCAGGTCGACCACTTTAAATACCTTGGAGCTATTATAGACCGAAAGGGAGGCATCAAAGAAGAGTTGGCCACTCGAAAAGCAGCAGCCGGGAGACTTTTTTAGGCTATAAATCGAGAATTCCTCAGCAAGAGAGAGGTTGGTAAGAAAACGAAGATGGCTGTATACCGCTCCACCTATGTCCCAGTCTTGACATATGGATCCGAGTCATGGGCAATGACTACAACCCATCCAAATCCAAACCTCAGAAATGAGGTATCTGAGGAAGGTGGTTGAAGTAACAAGAAGAGACAAGGTCCGCAACCAAACGATACGTCAAGGCCTAAAATTCCACCCCCTGTAGACCCAAGTAGAACAGTCCCAACTAAGATGGTTTGGCCATGTCTGCAGAATGGGAGAAGATCGGCTACCACAACAAGCATAGGAAACAAAAAGTGAGGGATCCTGACCCCCAGGACGACCCAGAGTCCGCTGGGAGGACAACATTAGACAATCTTTGAAGGACCGAGGACTAGAATGGAACCAGGCCAAGAGGAAGACAGCCGATAGGATAGTCTGGCGCTCTCTCTTTTCCAAACCTCTACACCTCATGGTAGAAGGGGAACGACTAAGTAAGTTTAAAATATTACATTTAATATTCCAACGCGTGACCTCTTTATAATGAGACGTAATATTTCCGGTGGCATCTGTGCAACCTCACAAACATGTGACCATGTTTGCCTGGCATAATGTCTTCCGCCAAGATGTCTACCCACACAGATTATCTGCGATAGTCACACAGGGATAGGCCCCAGAAACTGTTATCTCATTATCGCCTGTGGCTTCGTGCCTTCTTCAGACAGTCAAACAAAAGGATCGCCGGCCACTCAGACATAAAATATGGTTGTCTAACGAGGGTCGTCTATTATCAAAGTTGGCTAGGCGACTCAAAGAGATAAACGTATTTCCGATGACCGATGATAATGACTGGGTATTGTTACGATAATACCCCAGTTCACCGGGCGAAACGCAAATAAGTCTGAGGAGTGGTCACAGTAAAAGAATGTAAGGGCAATAAATAGGCAAAATAATAGGATGATGAATGAGAAAAAGCAAGAAATGAAGAGATACTGCCGGAGTGAATGAGAAATATAAAAAAGCACGACTGATTTCGTCACAACACTGAAAATCGGACAGACAGATGTGTCCGTCCATGTGGGTATACCAAACTGTCGTACGGAAAGTTAATTGTTTTATTTTGCGCATCTGAGTATATAGAGTGGATGTCGACAGATACGCGAGAAGGTATAGAAATAGATTTTTTCACAGGTGATAGAATTGAGAAAAAAAATCTGCCTCTGGAGTGATTAGGTAATCTATTCAAGCCTATCCGTACGACTGTACTTTTAGTGCAAGACAGCTTTTGCTTTCCTATCCAGAATAGATAAGTTTACTTACACACACACACTTACACACAGCTATGTGAAAACAAGACACACAAACGTAAAAAACTACGGATAAATGGGTATGGGTCTGACCAACACACAAAGGTAAGTTTCTTTGTAGTTTATTATCATTTAAACTCGACAACATCAAATATCTAAAGAAATAAGATCAAATAAAATCAGATTTACATACATATGAAATAGCAAAATAAATGCGCTTTCCCCCTATGGAGAAAAGAACCCAAAGTTAATAACCCAAAGGTCAAAGGTTAGCAATATGTTACAGAGTAGACAGTAAAGTAAACAAGTTCCTACTATATGCTACCCAGTAAAGTAAACAACTTTAAGCAAATCCAATGTTGGTAAATTCCCTGAAACAAAGAAAAATACTCACACACTTTCAAACAGTGGCCACTCACTCACTCTTACCTACTCTTGGTGATATCCCTTGGAAATACAATTGTCCCTGAATATATATATTATCCGGTTCACTTCCCAAATTGGCCCCAGTTCATCCTCTAACAAACAAAGACTAGTGAGGTGAACGCCGAATCTGGTGTTTTTTTTTCCCTGGATGAACAAAATGTCACCGCGAATAGTTGGTGTAGGAACGTGCTCTTGGGGTTCATAGTTAAAAGAGGAAAATACTTCCAGTATTGGGAAACATCCGGTTGCTAAAAAAATGTTACAAATGATGATGATGATAATTCTATCGGACAACTCTATGTTAGAGCTCCGATTCTGCACAGCGTAAAATCTGGATAAATCTGCTTGACTACGACTGTCAGAAGTCGGGAACAATAATGTTATTTTGTACACCCATGTGGGCTGGTAAAATTTGAAAAAATATCTGGGTTTTGTAAGTTTAGTTAAACTTTAAAGTTAAAATATTTCTCATGTATCTTTGGCGAGTACACGTTTTATAAATGAAAAGTCGGTACTGCTCAAACCAAGTAGAGGAACACGTAACCCAGAAAAACCAAAAGTGAAACAAAAAAAAACCAAAAAAACCGCTGGAACTCTTGTGATCTGGTCTGCGAAGAATATAAGAACACTGATATAAAAATATGCTAAACCTGTATCTACACACACGGACGGGGACAAGAGGATCTCTTCTCCACTCCGTCAGTCCTGATTAAATGTAAACGGCACACGGTGGTTCCTTACTCCTATCAGTTAACAAATTCCGCTAGCAGCTGAATTTAGGTCGGATGGAGTTATGCAAACTCTTCCGCCCCCTGCTCGCGCCGGCAGTCAGCGTACAATATTAATTATTATTTAATTATCCATATGCGCACTTACACAAAATATCGCCTGTCGTTAATAGCTATTAAATTTATCGGCGTCTGTTAGTCATCGTATGGTATTAAATTAATAGGCACTTATAATCAATACACAAAATGAAATATATCGTGAATTCTTTACTATCACTATCAGACGTTTTATCCCATAAGTCCAGTCAGCCAAAACCGTCTCTTCTCGTGTGAGAAAGCGTGTGGCGAAAATTAACAGTTTAATTCTCTGGTATGAAATCGCTACACGTTATTTTACTTCACTAGGTTTTAACAGCGAGAAAAATCTAAGTGAATTATAATGGTAAAAGCTAACACTTTAAAAAACACATCTCCACTATTTCCTACCAGAAAATCAGAATGAAAAATCCCCACTAATGCTAATAACACATTTCCACAGAATGGTTCTAGAACTGCGTGCTTAGAATATTCAAAATTCTGACTGATAACTGATAGCAGGTTCAAGAAAACACAGTTTATATATCATTATATTTTTCTGATCTACAGATGTTAATTTTCGCGCTACTTTGTGTAACAGAGAACCAGAAACAGAGTTACAAGATAAAGGCTTACGGCCGGTCTTCCGTCGGGCGTTTTCGACCGGCATCAACAGACTTATAAACGTGTAACGGGCTTCTCGAAGGTATTGCCCGCGACTCGACATCAAAGCGTACTCGGGGAATTTTGGATTTCCCTTCGTAGACTTCAAAAAGATTATGTGTTTTTCACGTGCGGTCTGTCAGGTATCGTATGATTGACAGATAAGCTCGCGTGAGAAGACGAGGTAAACAAACCTGATTTGCTACCTGTTATGACGGGCAGATCACGAAAGTTTGTTAACACATCGTCTGCTTGTGTTCAAAGAAAAGAGGCTGGGACGAAAAAGTTAGCCTGTGTGAGTAAAGACAGGCAGTAAATGCATGGTTTTAGCTAGCAAATCTTAGAGCGCTACGAGGTTACAAAGACTGTCAGATTACTGTAGGCTCTGTTTCCATTATACGTCACACAAACAAACAGGAGAACATGTACTCCAAAACTGTCGGCTTATTGGGAAGATAGGGTGGCAGTGTGGCGGTCTCCAACTCTGTTGAAGGAGAAACTGTATGGTGATGAGAGAAGCCTGAGGCGGTCTGCCAGCTTTATAAGAGGGATAGATGTAGTTATTTGGGAGCGAACGACGAAGGTTTGTTTTAAGTACCACCTTCATTGCACACGGACAATCCGGACAACGACGGAGAAGAATACACAAAGCAATATAACTTCCCCTTTCCTTCCCCCTTCTGTTGCACGTATACATACACATGCAGATACTATTCCCCCCCCCCCCCCCCACCCCATTTCCAATATTTAAAAAAAAACACATGCTACATAGTAACAAGTACAAGCGAACAATGTCTTCAAGTGCTGAACTAACTTAAATGCATAATATATTGACTTCCCTTTTAATGAGCTGGTCCCGTTGCCTACACCAAAGTATTCATGTGTTCTTACAGCGGACAACCTCCACATAAGCATCGAATCTTCAAGAACTGATATGGATCTACTGGCCCGGTCATGCGGGGTACGTGGCAATGAAAGAGTTGACAGACCAGCTTCAAGAGCACCCATTGGACATGGATAAGAGAGAAATATTGAAGGCAATTCATGATCGCCTATTAGAGAATGACACTGCAACCGATGAATCATCTTGGCTAAAACTGCTGGAATTTGGCATCAAACGTACAAAAGACCAGCAGGGATGGACATATGACAGGACGCATCCAGCGTGTATACAACCAGAGCGCAACAGGAACAATTTGCATTCATACCCTTCGACATTTGCTGAGGGAAGATCTGAGCACCTATGAGTTTGCCTGGATTTCAATGACGTGGATTCTGGTTAACATTACAGCGGTAAAACCATATTCCCAGCATGCCTCAATGGTCATGTAACGGGATCTTTACATCGGTACTTTCTGTTGCTATTTGTTTTACATTATTAGACTACCACTGTTAGTCGTGTAACACTACTTTTTTTTTTGGAGACCCCCAGGAAAATAAAATCACGGGGCAAATGCAAAACAAGCACAACATTTAATTGGGGGAAGGGGGGAAGAGAGAGAGAGAGAGAGAGAGAGAGAGAGAGAGAGAGAGAGAGAGAGAGAGAGAGAGAGAGAGAGAGAGAGATATACGTTCAGGTTACTAGAACTGTAGGAGCGCAAATCAACGAGCAATGATACGCAAAAAGTCGTGTATGATTTCGATATAGGCATCATCATCATCAGCTGCCATCTCCTCAACGAAGGTTGGCTGTAATGGATCTCCAACGTCTTCTGTCTCTTGTCTTGGTGGTGCACTCTAATAGACTCTTTCCTGTCCATCTCTTGATGTTATCTTCCCACTTATAGCGCTGTCTTCCCCTTGCACGTTTGCCTTCACCTCTCCCTTCTATTATGGTCTTCTGCAAGATGTTATACCTTTTTATATGGCCAAAGTATTTTAGCTACCGATCTTTATCTCCCTCATTAGTTCTCTTTTCATACTTAGATCTTGTAGAACCTCCTTATTTTTTTTCTTCTCTTTCCATGAGATACGCCCCATTCTTCTATATATCCACATTTCAAGAGCCTCAATTCTTTCCTCCAAATGCTTATTCATCGTCCATGTTTCTGCACCATACAGAAATGCAGAATATATATAACACTTTATGATTCTCAGTTTTAATTTGTGAGATAACTGTTTAGATGTCAGTATATGTTTCATGTTGTTGAATGTAGCTTTGGCCATTCCTATTCTCTTCTTGATTTCTGTTTCACATCTGCCATCTTCTGTTATTATACGACCAAGATATACGTAGCTCTTGACTTGTTCCAGGATTTTCTCATTTACGCTTATCTTTAATGTGGGTTTATCGTCTGTTTTGCTAATAATCATAGTTTTTGTTTTCTCAATATTAATGTCGAGTCCATATTCCTGACTTACAAGGGGATTGACATAAGTCTTGGGCCTGACCATGAAGGACATGTCACAGAGAGCTGAAATTTTGTATAGCGTTTATTCCTTTTCAATATAGCCACTGTCTGAATTGACACACTTCTGCCATCTCTGCTTGACCTTGAAAAGACCTTGGGAGTAGAACACCCTATTTTTCAAACTAAACCAGTCATCACATGCCAGTATAACCTCTTCATCGCTGTCAAAATGATTTCCTTTTAGCGGTTTTTTAAGATTTGGGAATAGAAAAAAGTCTGATGGAGCCAAATCTGGAGAATATGGTGGGTGTGGAAGAATTTCAATATTCAAATCGTTGGCTGCTAGCTGCACAAGCCGTGCTTTGTGAGAGGGCGCGTTGTCTTGAAGCAAAGGAAGATTTGTGAGTGTGCGTTATCCCTCGTTTCCTGGTCACAAACCTTTCTTAGTTTGGTGAGAAGATCTGAATAGTACTGTCCATTAACTGTGTTGCCACGAGGCAGATAATCTTTCAAAAGGACACCTTTGCCGTCCCAAAAAACAGTCAGCATCACTTTTCCTGCAGATTACTGCGCTCTCGGCTTGACAGGTGTTGGGGAGCCCGGGGTTTTCCATTGCATGCTGTCAATTTTGGATTCGGGGTCATAATGGTGTACCCAAGTCTCATCTACTGTCACCATGGTCTCCAAAAAAATTTTGACTGACACTTTTTGAACAACTGTTGACAGCAATTTACCCTCGTTTGCTTCTGTTCACGTGTCAACAGTCGCGGATCCCAGCGTGCATACACTTTTCTCATGTTCAGTCTATTGTGTAAAATTCTATAAACTGTTCTTTCATTTAGTTTTACTCTGCTAGCTATCTCCACAATTGTCATTTGTCGATCCTGGTCAATGATTTTCTTCACTCTTGTTGCATTTTCATCGTTGCACTCTGAGGCTGGTCTACCAGATCTTGGCAGATCAGCAACATTTGAGCGGCCGCACTTAAACTGTTGACACCAGTTTTTTTTTACCGAAGTATATGAAGGACAAGAATCACGAAACACTGGTTCCATCTCCCTGTGTATTTCTGTAGGTGTTTTTCCCTGAAACATCAGAAATTTTATCACAGCTCTGGCCTCCTTCTTTTCCATTGTTTTGTCAAATCTTTGGAGCAGCAGATCCGGTCAATAGGGTACATTGCGCCGTGCACCGTAGCGGGAAAACCCATTGAAGAAACAAACGCGTACTTCACACATTCAGTGCAAATATGATGAACTTTAAATTTGCCAAGTTTCATCTTCCTCCTGTGACTCCTTCATGGTCAGGCCCCAGACTTATGTCAATCCCCTAGTATACTGTTCACTTGCTTCACTAGTTCTTGTAACTCCTGTTCGCTTTCAGCTAACAACACGGTATCATCTGCATATCTAAGGTTGTTTATTCACCTTCCACTGATGTGCAGTCCTGGTATTTCCTGTATCTGTTTGAAAATTTTTTCGGTGTATAGATTAAATAGGCATACCTCGCTTTATAGCGCTTCGCAGATATTGCGCTTGGTTTTTTTTTCTTCAAATTATGCATGTTTATTTATTAGAACGTGCCTTCTTCCGACAGATTTTGGCTCTCCGCCAGCAAAAAGATTACGATTCGCTGAAGGCTCAGATGATAAATATTAGCATTTTTTTAAGCAAAAAAGTATTGTTAATTTTACAGTACATTTTTTTTAGACCTAACGCTATTTTGCACTTAATAGACATAATGTAAACATGATTTTAGGCTTTCGCATGCACTGGGAAGCCAAAAAAATGTGTGTGACCCGCTTTATTGCGATATTCGCTTTATTGCGGTGGTATGGAACCGAACCCGCAATATCTCCGAAGCATACCTGTATTTTCTTGCTCCAGGCAAAAAGGTAAAGGTAGTTTCATAGCATATATGCCGTAGGGGAGTGGCGTGTTAGAGACCACTATACTAAGTTCAGCAACGACAGGTGGGGTGACCAGTTTCCTTCCCTAACTCAAGAGCAAAGTCAGATACTCATTTACAGCTGGGTAGACTGGAGCGTGTCGACACCGAGAATCGAACCCGGCACCTATGCCTCGAGAGACCAGCGCTCTAACCACTCTGTCAATCGGACGCTCATGCTCCAGGTAACAAGTTTAAAAGAGCAGGTCATCATCAGCTGCTGAACCCACAAAAGCTACACCAGCCCAGGCGGGCCTTGAAGACGGGAGCAAGGTATATGTGAAGAATGAGCATAAAGGATTGGTTAATGGCCACACCAATGAGGACGTGGAAGTGAAGGTGTGAATGAAGTGAATAGAGGCATCCAAGAGTGGCGAGTCTACAATTTAGATCAGTGATATTCAACCTGGGGTACGTGTACCCCTTGGGGTACGAGTAGACATCTAAGGTGCTTGGTGAAAAAAGAGTCTGCCAATGCAATGTATAGGTAAATTGAATACTTGGAATTAAGCACCAATAACCATGTGGGTACATAGTTAACGATAAATTATGTCTGAGAGTACGGAAATAAAAAAGGTTGAATATCACTGATTTAGATGCCTAGTTAGACTACCACTCCGAAAGGGGATAATTGGGATTTCCTTACAGAATTGTCAGAGTAACCTTTCTGTGAGCCACACCATAAAGCACAGTCATCTCGTGGACTATAGCCAGCTGTGTACTCCAAAAGTATCCAGTGGATTGTTGTTGTTGTTTAACTAGGGCTGTTGAGGTTCTCGCTCTTTTGCAGCCAATACCAAGTTAAAGACTCCTTGGTATTATCTACACTGTAGAACTAGGCTTTTCCTGTGGTTTTTCTGCCATTCTGAAATGTGATGAGTTGAAGTCATGAGCTCCATTTCTCTAGCTTGGCTTGTATTTAAAGGATCGTCACATCTGATCCCACGCTAGGAGTAAGAAGCGTATGGCATATTGTGCATTCTCCGCCATCCGCTCTGGTTCTGGGCTCTCCCAAGGAATTGTCACATCCTGCACAGGGCCACTTCTCAGCTCCCCCTGCCTATCACTGGGTCCATAGTGAGATCCTCCTGTATGCAGTCAACCAGGTCAAAGCTAAAGAATTACGTCTGGGGTTCAAGTGACTTCTCCAAGCTTAGTGTGCAATGCTGGCTTATTCCTGCCTTCAGCGACGCCCAAGAGAAGTCCAGGTGGCTTACAGATAAGTTAACATAAACATCAGGTCAAACTTCAAAGTTTCAATTCTAAAGAAATAGCCATACGAATTAACTCTCCGACAGTGAGAAAAATGTCCTTTAATATGAACCTAAGACACTGACAGTCTACCTAATTCTTCCTAATAAAGACTTCGTTCGTTATTAATGTCAGAAATTGTGTTATATTTTGGTATTTTTTTTCCAGGTGTATGAAATTTTTATGACTTTGTTCTGTAATTCAAATCTTCATGTATATTTCATAACTTACAATCATTCTGAACTAGACTTAGTAGAGTGTGTATTCTATTCAGAAAACCATCTATCTATCCTTGTATTACTTGTTGACTACTACTATAGAAGGACAGAGTGAGTGTGATTAAAGAAAGAGTGCGCGTCGCTATAAAAATATAAGTTCTAGTAGTCTGTAAGGTGAAAACACGTGGTAATCTTCAGCCTCCGCACTGGCCACAACAGACTGAGATACCATCTATTCAACAAGCTAAAGATAAGAACTATCGATCTGTGGCACTGATAAAATGACTGCTAAACATCTGCTTCAAAGTTGCCCAACATATGCTGCTCAGAGAAAGCGCATACGGCCGACACCAGTACCATTCGTGGAAAAGCTCTACGGAGATTCAAATAGCCTCAAACTGACTACTGCTTTCTTTGAAAACATTCAAGTGAACGTCTAAGAGTGTAAGAAGAAGAAGAAGTAAGGTGAGAAAATCACTGAAATCAGCCTGTGCCCTTCTGTTTAACTCCCTTACTCAACGCTATCTAACTTATGGGAACACTACTGCCAAAAGGTCTATATGAAGCACATTACTCCTTCCTTCCTTTCTGAAAAAGATTTTTTTTTTTTAAACTTGCAACATCAGAACAGACCACTTTCGCAAGATTTTGCCGAGGACGTGGATTGTCTGTCCCATAGCAGTAATTTACCGTAAGATAAAATAAGAATACTTCATGAGAGGTTGAAATTGGGTCTGAAAATACAGAGAGAAAACAGAAAGATTCTGAAAATGTTTGCGGCAAATGTTGGCTAGACTGCAGTTGGTGAAATATCCTACAATATGTGATATCATATACGAGGTAGCTTCAAAAAGTTCCCGGAATAGTCGACTCATGTTTGAATGAGTGATTATGTCATGGAGATTACAGTTTTATAAGTTGGTAGTGACCTTGAGGAAACGACATGGCTGATGTAACCTTCACGTGTTCTCTCGAACAGAAGTTACAGAAGTTTGTTTGTGTGGTGTGCATGTAGCATCGTCGGAGTTGAAAATGTCCTTGATTGAACAACGTACAAATGTCACATTTTGTGTTTTGCTTGAGAAGTCACCCTCAGAGACAGTAACCTTGCTTAATAAAGCATATGGTGATACCGCAATGAAGAAATCGCAAGTTTTTGAGTGGCACAAGCGTTTCTGTGAAGGTCGTGTTAGTGTCGATGATGATGCACGTAGCGGACGACCGCCTAACTCGATAAACAATGAAAACATTGAGCGTGTTCGGAACGTTGTTCGTGTTGACAGAAGACTTAGTGTAGAGAAAATAGCCTCAGAAGTTGGAATATCCGTTGGAAGTTGCCACAGTATTCTCCACAATGAACTGCACGTGCACCGTGTTTGTCAACACATGGTTCCTAAAATGTTATCTCCTGAACAGAAAGAAACGAGATTGACACTGGCAGGAGACCTAATCACTGTGGCTGATCAAGATAGCAATTTTCTCAACAACATAATCACAGGAGACGAGGCTTGGTGTTTTTTGTACGATCCTCAGACAAAACGTCAGTCCTCTTCCCCAGAAAAATGAAGAACAAACAGTTGGGTTCTGCTGCATGACAATGCTCCAGCACATCGATCCCTACAGGTGAAGCAGTACCTCGCAACGCACAATATGACTGAACTGGAACATCCTCCATATTCTCCCGACCTGGCACCGCCTTTTTTTTTCCTTGTTCCGCTGCCTAAAATCGGCACTGAAAGGGCAGAGATTCAAGGATGCTGAGGACGTTATCACCAATGCGACAAAGTAGCTGAGACAGGTGTCAAAGAATGGGTTCCTGGAATGTTTCCAACAGCTGTATAGACGTTGGCAAAAGTGTGTAGTTGCCGAAGGGAACTATTTTGAAGGAAATGTAGTGTAAATAATTGTATTGTTACTTATTTCTATACAATACACAAATTCCGGGACCTTTTTGAAGCTACCTCGTACATCTCTTTGCAAAATTACAACATTGGAGGAACAGATCACAACTGTTAAATCAAAATAACAATACAAAAGGCAAGAGAAGCTTTCATTGCACTGGGAAATATCTCATGGAAACCAGCACCAATCAAGTTCAACATAAACATACTAGAATCTTCATCACAAATTGGCAGAGCCGTTTTATTATATGGCTCTGAAACGTGAAACAACAACCAACAGGTTACACACTTTCATAAATGGGTGGTATGAACCCGGCACCTATGCCTCGAGAGACCAGCGCTCTAACCACTCTGTTAATCGGACGCTCATGCTCCAGGTAACAAGTTTAAAAGAGCAGGTCATCATCAGCTGCTGAACCCACAAATTTCAGTTAAATATGACTGAAATACCCTGACATCACTCACATGAAATTGATGGAAAGAACCAGGAAGATACCAGTTGAACAAGACGTGAGGAAAATATGGTGGAGTTGACTAAGACACACTGTGGAAACTATGATAGCATTATAAGGCAGTCCTCGTTCTGGAATAACAAGTGTAAAGGGAATACAAGGAGGTCGAAAAAAACAAACAAAGAATGGGATTGGAGATGATCAAGAATGGGATCAAGAAGAGTTGGGACAGCGTCAATGCACGGCACAGAACAAGAAGGTATGGCATGAATTACTGAAGGCCAATGCTCTAAAGGAAGAAGATGGGCAATGAATAAATGATATCATTAATGTAATTACTATATGCATCCTCTATACAGTAGCCGTTATCATAAAATGAAACATATCTTGGTGTGACTTTTAAGTGGCCCTAGTTTGTTTGTCCGCTGACATGACAAGACATTATCTGTTGATATATTCGGATGCTTTATTATCGAACTTGGAGAAACTGTCGTAATGGCCTCCTGCTGACTATCAGTATTTGGCAAATGGCATTCAGAACAAACAGCTTGTAGTTAAATGTTACCTGTGTAATCGCCTCCAGTTTGCAGAATAGATAAACCATGACTAAATAACAGCCTATTGGGAAATTTCGACCAAGATGGAACGGGTTCAAAATATCAGGGCTGTGAAGTCGGAGTCGTGGAGTCTGTCGTTTCTTAGCGGAGTCTGTAAAAAAACGTTAGGACTCCAACTGAATTTTATGCCACATGACTAGTAAAAAAAAACTAGTCGGATTTCAAATTTCAGGTGTCGGAGAATTTTTTGGCCGACTCCACAACCCTGCAAAATTCAGTGAAGTACTAAAAACCATAGCTAAGGCACAGTTTTATACACAAGACAGAAAGAAAACCCCGTTTATTTGTTTTTTCAATCACGATCTCTCGCGGAACCGCTAGCTACCTCACGCGGAACCCCGGTTGAGAAACGCTGCCTTAGAGTGTAAAGGTTTAAATTAAGAAGTAGATGTCGTCCATAGCAAATACCGCCGTAGGTGGTGAAGTGTTAGAGACAACGACATCACATCTTAGCTTTATGAGGTAGGTAACTGGTTCCTTTCCTCGCTGCCTATCCCTTACCTACCCAAAAGCAGACTCAGGTACCCATTTACTATTGAACAGACTGAAGCTTGACGTTACCTGGTTTCGAAACCACTAACTCTGCCCCTGGTAGCAAACGCTCTAACAAACCTGCCACTCAACGCTCGTAAAGAAGGTATGGAGTTGAAACACCTGTCTGACGAGGGGCTACATCTGTTACATCTGATGATCAGATTACCTTCTGCTGTACTGCTCTCTGCAGTTTCCTATCTTTAGCCGCCTGTGTGTATTCCCGTGTTGTCTAGTCTGACTGCTGAAAACACACACAGATTGGCAATTAAAATGTTCGAACATCCATGGGCGATAAGCACGAACGAAGAATTTAAACACAAAACTTATTTCTTCTAATAAATACTTTCCTAAAGCACTATCTCCATTCATTCCCACCTCCTTCCCTTCCACTGCCATCGCAGTTGTGTCCTTCACCCTGTTAATTCTTCATCTCTGAATACGCAGTTGTGTATAGCTTCTGCTTTTCTCCATATGTGACTCTGTAAACCACGGATGACTATAACATATAAATATCTGATCTATTTGGATGTTCTTTTCTAACTCATTAGGGGATTCATTTACATATTCCAGGCAGAGCTTTTTTTTTTTTCATTCCAATACCACATATGTCTTTATGTTGTGGCCGCGCAAGAAGGCAATATTGTGGGGTTTTTTTCCTCCGAGTGTGTGTTTCTATTACGACTCAACCTCTATCCCATTTGTCCGTTCTTTTATTTGTTCGTTTTTTGTGTAATTTATACCAACGCCTAGGAATGAGTGATGAGAAAGAAGCTGAAACATGGGACCCGAAATGAAAGAATCACTAAAATGAGACCAACATTGTCACATTATATGGATGAGTGACAAGAATGAGACTGCAAGATAGCCAACATGTATGAATTCTGACAAAAATAACAATATTTAAAAGACAATCCGTCGGTGTTTGTACGGGTGCTTGAAAGAGTTGAACACGTCGTTAAGAGACGACAGAATGTATGGAGTGGAATAACAAAGGAAGAAATGCTCGAAGAACAGGTGGACAGACCGACACTGAAAGTATGGATGGAATGAAAGATTGTATTAAAGCTATGCGACCTCGCATTTAATAAAAACCAGTGCACCACGTCTTGAACAATCACGCAAACGCTAAATGAAACGTCCAAGTAATTTTTCATCACCAAGGTTTATAACGGCAGCAAAAACCAAACAGTATTGACGTCATGAACACGTCACAGTACAGGCGACCTAGTTTTGTTTCTCCGGCGTCCAATCTTGACCCCCTGGGGCTATTGAGAGAGATGCTGCCGACGTCACAGTCTAATCGATGAAGACGGCTGACTGAAGAGGAGTAAAAATTCCGTTCTCGGAAATACGATCGGGATGAGTGAGAACTTCAGGTCAGAAGGATGCTATAATAATAAACTTCTGCGGAAAGACCACACTACAACAGTCACATTTGTTTGTGGTTCAGACATAATGATAAGAAACTCTAAACTGAGCATTACAACATGAGGTAATAATCAGACAAATGTGTCGGCTCTTTTACATCAATGATACTATAAACTTCAATGACACCCTGAAACGAAGGGTCGACTTGGGTCACCACTCCCGTGTTTTTTCTCTCTCTCTCTCTCTCTCTCTCTCTCTCTCTCTCTCTCTCTCTCTCTCTCTCTCTCTCTCTCACACACACACTCTCTCTCTCACACACATATACATACATATATAAACTGGCTTATTTCTAGGCTGACTTTTACGCTTAACGTAGAAGTATTTTTACAGCCTGCGACTTTTTTGTGTGTACAAAGTTAGCACTCGAGCTATATCTCAGTGTAGACAATATGCTTGTGGCTTGCATTACTGATATCTTTCTAAAACTCAAGATCACCATTGCTCTTCACTGACTGGACTTCGATTATGATCTTAAGTGGCCGTGAAAAGCTGTGTCATTTTTTTTTCCTTGGCCGGGGTGTATTCTCCGTCCACATCTTACGACATAAATGATTCAGGAGCAGAACCTCCTGGGCGTGGAGCTAATAACAAATTACAGCACTCCTGGTGCAAAATTGGTACTGTTCTCTCAGACATCTGAGTTCCCTAACATGTACAATTTCGCTGGTCGTGTCTTCCTGTGACGCTTGCTGTCTAGCGGACTGAGTCATTACCGATAATTATCTATACATAGGTCGTCGCTTTGAAAATGAGAGAACTCTGTTTTCCCGGGTCTGAAGTCATACAACTGGTCTCCTTCCCAGATCCAAAGGTGTGATTCGGGACCATTTACGGGGGAAAGGATTACGAACAGCGCCACGGAGTCCGGAAACACAAGTATCTGCTGTACCACAGGCTGAGAAATTAGTAGACATTTAATAGTCTTGTTGGCCTTGATGTAGTATAAGTTGTTGCGGGATTACGTGGAGAAATCAAACTGGATGCCTGCTCATAGAACTCTCAAAATCACACAACAATTAGTAATTTTACACGTTTAGCTCATCGATCAGAGTAGAAATTAAAGATGCAGGTAAGGTTTTAGGTAACGCCTAGAAACAGGGAGTTATTTGAGGGATTTTCTAATGGAAAATGGACACGGAGAAAGACACAAAAAATGGAAACGGACGAAATGTAAGAAGAATGTAACAGAAAGGCCGTAACAAAACAGAAAGAAAAAGACAAAAGATTGAATGTTAATCAGTGACAGTAATGATAAATAAACTGGTCCCTGTCGTGATTTGGTCTGTCTCACAACACGGTCATATTTACCGCACGCCATACTATGGGAAAACGGTCTGATACAATAGCCAATGAAAACGCTCCCTTCTTGGTGTGTATAATGAAACATTTTATGCTTAACATGGAGGCCCATTTTGTGCAACTTCCAGTACGTAGATATTTAATTTCAAAAAGGATTAAAGAAATTTAAACAGGAATCAGTATATATTTCAACAACGGGAATGTTACTTTAGAGGTAGGTGCAAAGACTTCCTCGAATAGTAGTTTAGTTAAAGAGAAAGATCGTGTGAAATGGCATCTATATATCAGGGTAGTCCCCAATTTAGCTAGTTAAAGTCTGCATAGATTTAAATGCATTTTGCTACCGAAACAATTATTATATAGAACGGTAGAGATAAATTCACAGAATAATTCAATCTTTAAATGATCAAAATCCGTCCAGAATTAAGAAAGATAATGAATATTAACAATTTTGCACATTGAACAGAAGGCAAAAATATGCCTCAGTTTTAGATTTCCAACACCGTTTTTTCCCCATGCTCTCCGAGGGGGTGGGGGGGGGGGGGGTATATAAGTCCTTGAACTTGGCTGAATTGAGGCCACAATTTCTTTGAATAGCAAGCTGAACAGAAGAGAGCGGTAAAAGTGTTACAGTCATATACTTTGCCACTGCATCTGCCTAGCAGACCTAGATGCCCATTACCAGCCTGTTACAGCTTGTGTGTATTGCCTGAGGGTAAGAAAGATACATATATGCGTAATGTGTATATATATTATATAATATATATATATATATATATATAATATATATATATATATATATTATATATATATATTATATATATATATATATAAATATATAATTTTCATGGATTTTACCACATGTTAAGAAAGGTGTAGAATGTTGTTTAAGAAAAAAAGTACAGGAATTTGTGAGTTGCCCCGAGATAAATTCCAGCATCTGTGTTGTTAGAGGAAAGCCAGCCTTGTAATGTGTACACATAATGATTTGATGGCAAAAACGCCTACTTGATTATATAACCTTTGATAAACAGTATTTCTTGGAGGAACGACACACTGATCAGGAACATATAAGAAAGAATGACAGGATTTGTTAAAAGGATCAGGTATTATACTTAGTGTTATACTATACCATATCATGGGTATGGTGGACAAATGGATCTAACAGGATTTATAAGGAAAGTGTAGTCACATGAACTGGCTGTCAGTGGTGTAGAGGTAAAACTGTCCTAGTGCATTATTGTTAGCACAATGTCTGACACTGTTCGTCATGTCCCTTGTATGTGATGATAGCGGTAGTGATGGAACATATAGAGGAGGTTGTGTTTAACAGGTTTTATCCTGCAACTACCATACTATGTCCTACCTCTGTGGGACTGTCGGGTTGGGGGTGCAACAAGTTCTTGATGATCATAGAACTTAGATACCAAAGATTTCCCAGCCTGGAGCTTTTACTCTTTCAGTTGCTCAGAGTCCAACATAGGGATAAGTGGTATAAGCAAAAATCACTTGTCAGCATATCCAGAGACCTATATTTCCTAAATAAAATTCAAATCTAGTGAGTGATGACTCATGGTGTGGACATTATTAAAATGATTACTATCCCACAGGTAAAAGTGACAACACATTATGTGTCTGATTATCATATTGAATTTTGTCCAGGATTATCTATTTTGAAAAGTGACATTCCATTTTCATTATAAAAACATTGAATTCCTCTCGAAAAGATACGGTATAGGTCTCAAGAAAAAGTAAAACATTAATGGACAGTATGAACTTGCTGAGCATTGAACTTAAACATTCCCGCAAGTTCATTTATTATACTATTTTTTTTTCCTTGAGTTGTATATTTAGCTATTATAATTCTATATATTTACCCCATTTAATTAATTAAATGTTATATTAATAATAATTATAATTCTTCCCTCTGCATTTGTGCTAGCAGCAATGATATTTAAGCCAGTGATGTCTTTCTCTCTTCACCATTATTCATGCCGACTACTACAATCTCTCCTCCAACGTCTTCCATTTCCAGACAGAAGTCATCTTTCAACCTCTTTCGAGATTGTCCGTGTGGCCTTGAACCTTTCATCTGGTCTGTATATTCTCTTTTTCTTTCACGTGATCAAATCATATCAGTCAATACCGCAAATAAAAGACAGATGAATAGTTTTAATGTTGCTGATGATACTGATATCACTATTACGACTACTGTTTTTGTTTTCTTCAAAGCTGCTATCACCAACAACTGCTGCTATATGCCAGCATGAATAACCAGAAGCAAGGACACTCCCTAACCCCCACCCAAACAAGCAGCGTTGGCAAGTAGTTGTAGAAGTTATAATTAGTAAAATGTTTAGAGTTAGCAAGCAATGATATCAATATTTTACAGCTAAATAAAACTGTTCCAAATGGTAAGTGCTGTAAATGAAGCAAAGTATGATATTTATTGTTGGAGATCTAAAATTAAAATATAAAATAATTAAAATATGCTGAGAGAATAATGAAAAGTTACCTCAAAAATATGTGGATCCGCCCTCGACCAAGAAAATATGTAATCTGAGAGAATATAGTAAGAATTTTCGATGTTTGCGAAAAATATTAGTATTCGAGCACTTATTGCAAAATGACCCTGGCCCAGAAACAGGGAAAATAATTTCGGGGAAAAAACAATGGATTTCTGTCTAGGAAATAAAACATTACCGAAGCCACAAAACGAGCAGGAAGAGCATGCTTCATTGGTTTTGTTCACATTACTTCCTGATTTGACAGACTAATGACACGACAGACTATGCCTTCATCGACTACCCTTCAGCTCTCCAATCAACGCAGGTCTTCAAATGCTTGCCTGGTCGTCCTGTCCTGCACCATCCGCTCAAGGGCTTTTTTTTATCCCGTCCATTTCTGTCTCTAGTTCTCTTCTCTGAGTGTTTTTTTTTTCAGGTTCCCTCTCCCTGTGGTACCCTAGGAATTCAAGAACAGGGACTGCCTCGCAATGATACAAACAACTTTCCTAAATGTGTTAATTTCCCCAGGGCCTGAAAGGGGAACAAACAAATAGTAAAACTATAACCCAAAAGGCAACTCGTAAAATGCGACCAAGGAAGATTGGGCAATGCACATTTCAAGAAGAGAAAAATCGAATACGAACTAGTCGTCTAAAGCAAGTAATTCAGAGATTGTGCAGGATTAGTCGAAAAAAAGCCTAGAGTATGATAGCCGATTAAATGCTGAAAATATATAAATTCATGACTCACAGAAGCAAGAAATATTCTTGTAAGCTTCATCGTGTTATTGTCATCAGTGTTAGCAAACTTATTTTTCCATGGCCGTAACCTTGTCACGAAATACATTCGTTATCTTCTTCTGGACTTCACTCTTCTCCTCATTATTGCGCTACCATTCCGTTTACTAGCTAATTCTTCAAATATGTATTGTTTACGCTCTCCACGACCAAGGTTTTCTTATCGCATCTTGTCACACCACTTACCCACCCCTCTCTCTTGGTTATTTTCTCCTTTGTTATCGCGAAGAAGCAAACTTGCCACACTGACTTTTCGCTTAACGCCAGCCCCAGACGGAGTAACAAGAGTATACACTGAGCAACATTCCTAATATTAACCCAGACTTTTTGTATGCGAGGATACACGAAACGATGCTATCGCATGATAAGGTGTTAATCTGCAAACATTAAATGCCAAAATACACGGCCGATCTCACTGGGATGTAGGGGATAACAATCCTGATTAAGACACGGACAAGGCAGATATTCAAGGATGCTGAGGACGTTATTACCAATGCGACAAAGCAGCTGAGACAGGTGTCAAAGAATGGGTTCCAGGAATGTTTCCAACAGCTGTATGGACATTGGCAAAAGTGTGTAGTTGCCGAATGGAACTATTTTGAAGGAAATGTAGTATAAATAATTGTATTGTTACTTATTTCTATACAAAACCCAAATTCTGGGAACTTTTTGAAGCTACCTCGTATATATATATATATATATATATATATATATATATATATATATATATATATATATATATATATATATATATATATATATATTATATTATATATATATATATAGTATATATATATACTATTATATATATATTTTTTTTATATATATGTATGTGTGTGTATGTGTGTATGTGTGTGTATGTATGTATGTATGTATGTATCTAAGTGAACTAAAAAGTAAATCGTCACAAGGGAGAATAGTGCGCGAAATGAAATGTGTAAACCATTCATTGTCATCTAGTTTTCTATCTAATGTTAAATTAAGTGATAAAATACTTTCATTTGCTGTGAGATCGAAATTACAGTTGCTGGAATGCGAAAGTCTTTTACATCTATACTACCCACAGACATACACGAAAATGTGCAAAATATGTAACCACCCATACGAAAAACAGTGTCACATTTATTGAATGGATGTACCAAATTTCAAACATTATACCAACAAAGGCACAATAGAGCTGTAGACATTATTTATGAGAAACTGAAATCTTCATACAATAATAAGAGTGACATAACAATAAATAAAGAGATAATAGTTAAACCCTCACTTTTCGGCAGCAGTAACACCTCATTTAAGACACATGCCATAAAACCTGATTTAACGATAATCAATCGACAGAACAAAACAGCTTTTATAGTAGAGGCAGCAACACCATATGACGCCCATTTAGATAAATGTTACCAACATAAATTTGATAAGTACTATCCATTGACTGCAGAAATTAACGAACTAGGCTATCGTACGCATGTAATCGTACTGATAATTGGTAGTTTGGGTCATGTGCATGCAAAGTGTGTGAGTGGATTAATGTCGCTAGGGTTGCGGAAATTTGAAGCAAAGGTTTTATGTAAATATGTCAGTATTAGTGCAATTATAGGTTCTTACAGAATATGGAAACTTCGATGTAAAAAACACCCATTTTAAATTGCTGGGATGTTTTCCCCACCGTCTAATCTCAATTGTGCTCCTGTCTACTATACCAAACGACTATTGTATTTGATGCTATATTTAATATCTCACTCCACTAGCTGTCAAAGTTTTTTATGGCAAACAAAAAATCTGATAAAACCCCCATCTAAAAACAACCATATTGCTCTACTTGAATGGTATTCCACACACATTTTGTAAATTTCAATAATTATCATTTTTGGCAGGTTATATCATATCATTATATGCCAATGTCTTTTAGAAAGCTTAAAAAAATGTTTATGTATGTGTAACACAAAGGTTCGATGTAAAAACTGCCGCCGGGTAACGCCATGTTGTTATTTCATAATTTAATATTGTAATTATGACAGATTTAATTTAAATTCGTATCAAATGTATACAAGCCAGTTAATTCTCAGGGGCCGTAATCATGGGGATAGAGACAATCTACAGAAATCAAGGGACGTAACACAAATGTTAAAAGTATTATTTCATGTTTGTAATTAATAACCATACGTGTGTATGTTCTACAATATAGTAACAAATGTTTAATTATACACGTTTAATTTAATGGGAACTAGAAAAAAAATTATGTTTTAATGTAGCACTTTTGTTTTTTTAACTATGACATTTTAATGGTACTGGTTTTGCCATGCGATTTCTAATTGCATTGGAGCTGTATCGATATATAAATTAAAATCAGTGAATGATCTGTGTGGAATTACATTCGAATTCAGAGGAGTCTAATGTGCGTGTTCAACTTGAATGATTAAGTAATATTTTTATAATTTTTAAACGTTCACAGCATGCTTAAAATACGTCGTCAAGCGAATTTCATTTGTAAAACAACTGTACCGACATATGTAAAAACAGAACTTACTTGAACTTTAGTTGTTGCAGAAAACACAACTATAAAAAATATGCATGTTTAATTTGAATTAAAATCTATTAAGATTTAGAGTTGTTTTTTTTATTTTATTAATTTTTACAGCATTATTCAAAATACTGCATCAAGAAGATTTCAATTGTAAAATAATTCGGTTTCACCGCATTGGTTAAAAAAAGCATAAGCTGGTGTCAAAGATATACAAGTGAAAATCTGTGAATTCTCGCCTCAAAGCATTACACTTCTGGAGACACGTTCAGAAAATTTAACTGACCAATGACATGCAAGTTCATTCATTGTATTTTATGTTCGCGTAAATGCCGAAAAGGGAAATAATCAGATTGATAAAAATATTTATTTTTGATTGCAAATAACTACGCCAATTGTTATTATTTTATAACGCAATTAAACAATTTTAATAGACTTTACGCGAAAATTAAAAGAAAAGTGAAGTTGTATGTAGCATATCTTTTTTTTTTTAATATTTAAATTTAATATAATTAGTTGTAAAAGGCGGATTTTGATTGCATTCTCGGAAGAACAACAGATGAAAAGCAACATGGATACGGATTGACCAAATAACCTTCCATTGAAAATTAAAAACATACCAGTTTAGACAATATCATATTTTGGAAAAGAAACCCATATTGAACTATAACTACAAAAGGAAATATACCTAATAGAAATAAGATAGTATAAAATATATACAAACAAAAACATATTACAATAAACGAAACACGCCTTGATATAACCAACACCTCCATGTATATGGTAGATGGTTGAAAGGGGCGTGCTACAAAGAAAAGTAGGAAACACCTTAATAAAATAAATAGATGATGTATATAAGATGTATATATTGTGTCAAGACCTGAAGTCTTTTATATTTGGACATGCGTCCTAATATAACCGACTAGGTTGAACGGGACGCGCCTCGCTAAAACGAGGCACAATTTAAAAAAAAAAGATATATATGTACACCAAGGTCGCAAGGTCTTTTCTAATTGGACATGCGCCAATGGAATTCCACATTGATTTGGAAAATGAATGTGTATATATCAATATGCCCTTAAAAAAAATTGGACATGCGCCTTAATTAGGAACATGTGTCTAGGTTGAAACTGGCGCGCCTTCCCAAAAAATGCCATAACGAGGCAACATTTGTTTATTTTTAAAAAAATACGTATCTCAAAGCTTATCAATATACCAGAACGAAAGGTCTTCTTTATTTAAACATGTGTCCTAAAATAACCGACGTCATCCGTGTGTCTTGGTTGAACGAGTCGCGTCTCGCCGAAAAAAGAAACTTTTATTTTAAAATGCAGCTCAACACAACCACTAGGTCTTTTATATTAGAAGTATGTATCACAGAAAAATGATAATCGTTTTTATGTTTGAAAAGAACGTGCTAGGAAACCAGTAGTTAACACGTTAAAAAGGATGAGACTTCGTTCGACAGGTCGGAAAGGGAAAATGTGTCTTATTAAGGGGAGGTTTAACCCTCAAAAATGAAGAATTTCATTGAAAATATCAAATTTTAGATACATATTGCACTGGAAAGTACATTCATTTGCCCACATTTCTGTATATTTATTTTCACTAAAACCTTTGTGGATGATTTTATATAAATTTTTAAAGTATGTCAGGTAAGTTTTTTTGTTACTTAATTATATATGTAAAATATACAAATTGGTATATTTGTGATGGGAGCCGCGCTGGTGTAATGGCTACGGCGTTGTACTGGCGACCAGGTGTTCATGGTTCAAACCCGGGCGTCGGCGTTTGAAGAAATGTTTACGGCCGGAAATTTGACTGAATAACCTGAACGGCTCCTGTGATAAACCCTCTGTGGATGGGAAGGAGCGAAGCTCCTGACCGGGTTGGAAGGAAAGTCCTCAGGTTCCCCAGCCTCGCAATGACATGTCTGTCATTGGGCCGAAGGGCTGAAAGCCCAAGTGCCGCTGGTTAAGAAAAAAAAAAAAAAAAAAAAAGTATATTTGTGATGCTATATTGCTTCTAATGCATGGATTTTAATTTTCGGTACCGTATTCATTTCCCTGGAGCAAACAGAATTCAAGTTTTTCAAACATAGTTTCATGTGTAAAAATAATTTTGGCTGGCTAATTTTTATTAACCATGGGGTCCTTTGATGGGTCATTGAAATAATGTGGATGGAGGTATTCCAGTAGAGTGGTAGGGTACCTCCTTATATGCAAATAAAGCTGCAGATAAGAATGAATTACAGGATTCTGGTTTCTCCTGTGCGAGCTTACGTAAAATTGTAAGTAGAGTCCCGTTATATCTTTCCACTTGTCCAATCGATTGTGGATGATAAAATGTGCGGACGAGAATATTTTGAAAAATCCTAAAAACTTCCTCCATCAGTTTCCCTCTGAACTGTGAACCATTGTCAGTTAATATCTGATAAGGGTATCATAATCTTGTTAATATTGAGAGCAAAGCATCTCCTACATGTACTGAGTCTGCTGAGGGTAGAGCAATCGCTTCCCCCTACATAGTACATGTCTACCAGAGAAAGGATGTATTTTTTCGGAAACTGATGAAAAGCGCATACAGTCTGCTGAAATGAAGAATTTAATGAAAAGTAAGCTGCAAAGTATGACACAAAACATGGAATCAATAGAGGAAAATACCAGAGATGATTCCTACATAGCAGGGGGATACTGAGGTGAGTAAATTTTGTGTAAAAGTGTAATTCCTCCCTTTTTTCTTAATTTTCTCAAAACCTCATTTTTCACACAAATGTGGGCACGTTGCCCATGATTTTTCAAAAACTATTAGTGATACAGCAGTAAATTTTGGGCCACATGCTGTACACATAGTGCTCATTAAAATAAACTAAAATAAAGGATATATGTTAACAAACTACAAAACTGTTAAGAAATAGCTAAGATACCCCCCTTAAAAATTTCAACTATTTTTCGATTGGTATGTTAAAATTCAAAAAAACTCAAGGTATCAAACCAATCAAAATTATTTTAGTACACAAGCATTATCATATATTAACAAATGAAATGGCCAAATTTCATAACTCAAGGTATACTCACATTTGAGATATCTTGGGCAACAAAATACCCAAAAAAGCTAAAATTTGCCTTTTTTTCACAGTTTTTCCGCAATATATTGCAAGTTTTTAGTATATACCTCAATGTTTTGTATTTTTTCCAGTCATTTTGCTTGTATAAATGACCAGATATAGATATTAACTTATAATTCTGTGTTTTTCATTTTGGGGGTTTAACCTCCCCTTAATTTTCTGATTGCTAAAACTCGGAAGCAGAATAACATTGCGTTTGCGGTTCCACCATAAGAAATAAGAGAATTTTGTGTGAAATACAGCTCAACACATTTACTCAGACGCTGGAGTTGGGTTGGCCATGTCCTCAGAAGGGACCCTGATACAATCGCAAGAACAGCTATGCTATGGACCCCCGAGGGAAAGCGAAAGAGAGGCCGACCAAAAACAACTTGGCGGAGAACTGTGGAAGCTGAGATGCAAAGAATGAACCACAGTTGGGGCACTGTACGAAGGATGGCCGCCGACCGAGCAAAGTGGAATCAATTTGTTGCTGCCCTACAAGACGCCACCAGGCGTGATGGCCGCTGACTGCTTTGACGGTTGGCGGTTATGGATCAAAGAAGAAGAAGAAGACATTTACTCACTCGTTTATATTATGAAATGTTTATACGCGCGTTAATTTGACAGACGGCAATTGTGTCTTGTATTAACACTTAAAGCAGTAGTCATTAACTTAAACAAAAATTCACTTTCACTCGAATATCAAAATATTATAGTTTGATTTTTCTTCATTTTCTAAGTTTCCTAAACAGTTACTAGGAAAACCCGGGCAACGCCGGGTACTTACAGCTGATATATATATATATATATATATATATATATATATATATATATATATATATACATATATATATATATATATATATATATATATATATATATATATATATATATATATATATATATATATATATATATATATATACACACACACACACACTGATGCACATTAAAAACGCACCACTATTATATATACTGATGACGAGAAGCTGGGAAAAAAAGTGTGGGAATGGATTTTCCCCGTGTTTGTCATGAGGTAGAGAGCGAATGGCTGCTGGAATGGAAAGTGCATGATTCAACCCACGGGTTTGTGTACAGACTACATGAAAACAATGAAAGTTACACGTGCAACACGATTCCCAACAGCTATGACCCTGAAAATGTGCACGCGTTGTGGCAGTATACTCGGTATAAAAAGGCGGTTGAGACAAAACACCCAGTACATGTGCTTGAAATGCCACGACTATCTGAAAACGACCGCCAACGAGCCATTGGTATGTTGGAGACCGGAATGAGCTCGCGGGCCATTGCCAGAAGGATGAATTGCCACCACAGCACCATTGTACGTCTCAACGAACGTTACGGAACCACTGGCAGTGCCCGGGATAGACTTCGGAATGGCCAACCACGAGTTACTACCCCTGCGCAAGATCGTCATATTGTGCTGAGTCACCTAAGGAATCGTTCTCTCCCGGCAAGTCAAACAGCAAGAGCAATAGTGGGTAGACGTGGGCAAGTCTCTCGAATGACAGTCATACGACGACTCATAGATACAGGCCTTACTGCAAGACGACCTTATGTTGGGCCAAACTTGACTCACAGACATCCTCAGTAGCGCCTGCAGTGGGCAGAGCAACATGTCAGATGGACTAGACTGCACTGGAATGCTGTCCTATTCACAGATGAGAGCAGATTCAACATATCCTTTGCTGATGGACGTATGCGGATTTGGCGACGGTGTGGAGAGCGCTTTGCAGATTGCTGTGTTCGTCAGAACAACCGATTTGGAGGTGGCAGTATTCACATTTGGGGAGGATTCAGTTTTCACCATCGCTTGCCTCTTCACGTCTTCCGTGGAAATGTTAATGCTGTGACATATCGAGATGAGATCCTGGATGCATTGGTTGCTCCTGCGTTCACAAATTATCCAGACTTGCAGCTTCTCCAGCAGGATAATGCACGTGCACACACCGCATGCATTACGCAGCAATATCTACAGCAGCAGAACATTGTGACGATTGATTGGCCTGCCCTATCACCAGACATGTCCCCTATAGAACATCTGTGGGACGAGCTTGGACGCAGAGTCTACAGGCAAGGTTCTCCAGCTAATCTGCAACAGCTCGAAGCTGCTCTTACACGTGAATGGGACTTGATTCCCCGGAATTTCCTTCAGAGACTTGTGCGTTCCATGCGGAGCTGCTGCCAAGCTTGTTTGCAAGCACACGGTGGACATACCAGATACTGAGGATAGTGTGAATGAATTTTTTTATTGGTTGCATTATTGGTTTTCTCCCTTGCCTGCTCAGAATGCAATGAATTTCATAACAATCAAATGTACAAATTAATGACCAGATGGATTCATAGGAAAATGAAAAGATTTCAAATATGTAAACTTGTAAACACTTATATTTACATTTCACACTCTGTTCCTGGATTATACAGGTGGTGCGTTTTTAATGTGCTTCAGTATATATCACTATATTTACATCTATAGAGCCAAATCAATAAAAAGAGGAATTTCGCTGAATTAAATCAGCTGGGGGCTTGAACGAGCTAACATTAAGTATTGCATAACCATCTTCATAAAAGGCGGCGGGTCAGATACTAAAGTTAACATTGCTCCAACTCATGCAGCATTGTTCTTGACATCTGAAAGATCGTATGAAACTACCTTGAGGTAGAAGCATCATTATCCTTCTATCTACAACTCTGCCAAGAGTAATCCTGTGCGAAGGTAGACACCTTTGAAAACCCACATTAGTTAATCTTGAGTTTTGGCCACTGGTGGACCACAACTGCAGAGCAAATGGGAGGCAACCCGTGACAATATATAAATTGCCGATTTCCGCTGCCCATGAGCAACTTTATCCGACTCACAGGGGTTAAAATGAATGATCAGGGAGGATAAAATGTATGAGGAAGATGAAATGGTGGATGGAAGCCGGAAGTCACCTGATGTTTATGACAGGAGACCCAATACTTATCGGAGACATTTGTCTCCTTTCAGTCTGTGGTACGTTGCCAGCAATCGACGCGAAACACCAAAATCAGATGGGTCATGAAGACGCTTGACAACCTTTGTAGTTAGCTGAGCCTTAATAAATGAGATGCGCTACAGCCACCAGATCTGACTATTGTAGAGAAGTACGGGCCAAGGCACCAGTGGGAACCAACAGTGGCTGAAGCAGAGGCCAACCGACCTCACACCAGAAGCTAAGTACCATAACAGCACACACAAAGCACATTTCAAAATTTTTCCATAACTTCAACAACAGTTTAAATCATTCGATAATGATAAATATCATTGCTGTTTTTTATAAACGCCTTTTTTTATTTTACATTGTTTAACTATATGTGACTATCCAACCTTTTTATCTGTAACTGTAAAGCTATAGCTGGTTTAATCACTATTGAGTGAGAGCTTTTAGATTAAGATTTTGCTCAATCACTTTCAGCTGGGGGCTCAGAAGTACAAGCGAAAACATATTACCTGACAGAAGGGGTGGGAGAATAATAAGTTCATGACAGCTTTGATGATATCAGTTGTTATGCTTCTTTTATTTAAAATCCTGTGAGGCTCACTTAAATAGAAGCATCATTCTTCTATTTTTATCTCTGCCAAGAGTAATATTGAGCGAAGGATGATACCGTAGAATACCCTCATCATTAATCTCCAAGTTTGGCCATTGTTATACCACTACTGGGAGCCGCGGTAGTGCAGTGATTAGCGCACTGGCTTCCTAGCTCGGTGGTCCATGGTTCAATCCCCAGTTGAGATGGGACTTTTTAGACCGCAAACGGCTCTGGGGTCGACCCAGCCTCATGAATTGGGTACCAGAAGAACTCTGGGAAGGTTAAGGCGGCCGGCGTGATGTTGACCACATCCCCTAGTGTGCCGATGGTCAAGAAAATATGGGCATAACACCATATTCCCAATATGCCTCTGTCACAGGATAGACATTCGCCGAAATTTTGAGTTGGTCACGTTGGAAAGTGGCTACGCTGTTAGAATAGAAAAACCCGTTTGGCGAGTTGGGCCAAAACGGAAGACGATATGAAACTTTTGGCGCAAAACATTCTACAAGATACCTTTGAAACAGCGAGCTAAGAGTCTAGTGTGAGTGTGCCTTAAACCCATAGTACACACGGCACAAGTAGTCTGGTGTGGGCTGCTGTATATATGTATATGTTCTGACATTTGGGGTGACTCGTTTTGTTAAGGCCGTGGAGCCTGTGTGATTTAATATTTATTTCTTAGCTAGCTGGCGTTATTGATTCGATATTAGTTGATAGGAAAGCCTTAGAGCCTGCATTTGTGTTAATCAGGCCCTTATTGGTGCACACAGTAGTCTAGAAGGCGGTAGGCCACTGTGTTGGCGCCTTCAGATTTTTTGTCAACTCACGGAAGTGAGTTGTTTTTGTCCGTCCAGTGAAAGGCTAGTGTGTGTTGTCAGTCTGTTTCGGTATTGTTTACGGTCGTGTGACTTGACCTCGACTACGGGCGCTGACCTACTTTCAGCATCACAGTTGGAATGGCTATTTTTCTGTATGCTCTTAGTCTATCGCCGTTGAAATAGTGTATAGTTGAGTTTCAAGTGTTTGCTCTGGTATTGTTGCAGGTCTGTGTACGATTGTTGAAGTGTTAGGCTGATGTTACAGTGTGCGTCAGACGGGTCAGTTTGACGTATCTCTGAGTCCTTTTGGTGGTTTGCGACAGTGATCCAGGTGGAGCAGCGGAACTTGGGGTGTGAGTACCATCTAGCTAGTTTGGCCCAGACGGCGGGTGGAGCGTCCGATGGGAGATAGCTTAGTCAACCTCGGAATAGGGTGGTAGGAGATGATTGTTTGGAGGTTGTAGTTGATAGGAGCTTGTTAGTGTGGTTGGAACCCATGGTCATCGTGTGGGACTTCTGGCCTTGTAATTGCTACTCAGATGTGCCCACCCAGGGGTGAAAGTCAACGCCTCTGACGTGACCTTCCTACTCAGACGTGCCAAATCAGGGGTGAAGGCCGACACCAGTGACGTTGCCTCACTACGCAGAAGTGCCTGACCAGGAGCGAATTCTTTTGTGCAGCGTGTCCTGCCGACTTGCCGGGTTCCAGTGGATGTTACCTTACAGACTGCTGTGATCCTTGGAGTAACTAACGTTCTTATAGGCTTGTCGTGTGGTACACATGTGACAGTGCCAAGGAACTTACACGTATATCAGACGGGTAGACTGTTGTTAGTAGCTGTGCAGCTGAACTTTGAAGAAGTAGACATTTCCGTATATATTATGAACAGTGCTGTGTGAGCACCGTAGAGGATAGTGCGGTCATTGCGAGAAAGAGTATTTTACCGTGACAAGGAACTCTGTAGCGAGTTTGTGACACTCAGACTGACAGGGAAGTGATTCCTGGACTGAGATTCTTTTGGGATTATACGTGTTTTATTGTGGAGTCTGATTTGTTCTGTGATCATCATTCATCGTCAGTGCTGAGGATTCTCCGCACTCAAGCGCCGTTGGAGCTTCAGATAAGTTATTGTTTTTCTGCTTGTGTATTATGTATTATATTGACATTTTCTTTTTTTTTTCAGAGAATTTAATTTTCTTGTCTGTCTTCCTTACTGTTACTAGCTATCATATACTTTGACCTGTTAAGTAGTTTAGTGCTGTTTCTTTATTTGCTTCTTGGTTTGTTATTATTTTCTTTCCTTTTGTTTTGTCTTCTCCTTATTGTACAAGTATGATTTAGTTTGTGTGTATGTTGATTATTAGTTGTATCTGATCTTGCTCTGTTTTCTTAGTAGTTTGAAAATATATGGATTATATATTTTTGTGACATTATAGTATAATTGTACTGATAGCTTACTTAGTTGATTTTTACTGGAGTGAAGATAGTGCTTGGTGGTAGAGATAGCTTCCAGCACCTCATTGTTGAGTGTGGTTTTCGTGGAGTCTTTGGTGTTATAGTGTATTTATGTGTTCAAGAGAGGAAGGGTGGTGAGCCTAATCCATTCTTGGCCTTTCGTGGGAAAAGATTGGATTAGACCGATTCTTTTAGGGTGTGGCTGTGTTTGTTTTGTGGTGGAGTCTGGCAGACGGGATTTCCTGCGACTGCCCTGCTTAAAAGGCCAAGCCCTGTTGGTGTTAGGTTTAGTCGTGTAGTGTGTATTTATATTGTCGTGTACATTCAGTAATTCTTTTGTTGTGTTTAAGTGGTGTATTCTCTTGTTTCATCTTGCTATCTTGTAAATACGTTTACAGGTATCCCTTGTTTTCGTTCGTGTGCAGTCACGCATTGTATATATTAATCTACCTCTTCTCTTCGTGTTCTATCATCTATTTCCTCGTGACTGGAATTTTGTTTTTGTAATGTGATGTATGTGTTTCTTTCGTCTGTGTAGTCCTCATTTTTGCCACAGGTAGTACTTGCATAACAGAGATTATTGAGTTTAGTAGTAAGTGAAGTGTTATTTGATTATAGCACCAGTGTGGGTGCCAGTAACGGATTTTGAAGTAATACCAATTTTGAACTGAGTTTATATAGTGGTGTCAAGGTATCAGGAAGTTGTTATTATACAACTGTCGACTATTGTAAGTTTGGTTGAGGATATAATACAGGATAAGTGGTAAGAAAGACCAAATTTTCACAAAAGGTGACACCATAGCCAAGAGGCTAAGTGAGACTTTATTGATACTATAAGGTAAAGGTTGATTATATTTTATACAGTGAGAGGTACGAGGTGATATGTACTTTCATGCATATATATATATGTGTAGATTGAAGAAGTGATATCTATATTTACTACTATTATTACTGCATAAGGTGGTAAGCAGAAATGTATCTGCTGATGTAAGTGGAATATATACAGTCGAGTAATTGTATTATAAAGAGTTATACCACAGTTATAGTGAGCATTCTAAGTGTACACTATGGATCTACAGGCTTTCATTCAGATTGGGAAAGACTGTGGGTACACTGACAGAGAACTAAGTGAATATGCCAAGGCTGAATTTTTTTTCAGTCGAGAATCTGAGAGCTCTGGAGAAGGAAAAGAAAGAGAAGGAAGCAAAGAAAGAAAAAGAAAGAATTGAGAAACAGAATGCTCTAAGAGATGCTCGAGCTGAAGAGTTAGAGCTAAAAAGAAAAGAATTTGAATTACAAAAAAAAAAGAAGATGAAAGAAGATAAAGAATTGCAAGAAAAGAAGATGACAGAAGAAAGTGAGTGGAAACAGAGAGAATTCGAGTTACAAGAAAGGAAGATGAAAGAAGATAAAGAATTACAAGAAAAGAAGATACAGCGAGAGTTGGAAGAAAAGAGGATAGAGAGAGAATTACAAGAAAAGAAGATGAGAGAAGATAAAGAATTACATGAAAAGATGTTGAGAGAAGATAGAGAGTTACAGTTGGAGAAGGAGAGAATGAGAATACCTCTGGAAGAGAAAATGATGGAGAAGGAGATACAATTGAAGAAGTTAGAAGTGGGTGCGAGTGGTCAGAACTCAACTTCTGGTGGGGCTCATCGTCCTTTTAGGCTGCGTCTACCAAATTTCAATGATAAAATTGATAGTTTAGATTTCTTCCTTGAAAGATTCGAGGCCGATTGTGTGGCCTATAAGGCTGATAGGGATCAGTGGCCACCTCTTTTATCGACACTACTAGTTGGGCCCGCGATGGAGACTTTTTATAGCCTCCCTGTAGAGGAAAGGGCCGATTAAGACAAAGTGAAGGAGAGATTGCTCCGGAAGTTCCGTCTGACTGCTGACGGCTACCAGACGCATTTTAAAAACGCGATGCCTAGTGCAGACCAAGACTTCGAGGATTTTATCTCGAAGATCAAACTTCTGCTGAATAGATGGATCGAAATGGAGGGGATAACAAAGGACTTTAATGGCTTGCTAGACTTGGTGCTACGAGACAAAGTTTTGTCCTCGTGTTCCAGTGAGTTGGTGGCGTTTTTCCAGGAACGTCAACCAAAGGACATTGAGTCCATGGCCAATTGGGGCACCATTATGTCCTGGCCCATCCGGGCAAACATATTCAGAAGTCGGGTATGTCAGATGCGTTAGTTGCCAGTGTTGGCAAAGTTCAGCGCCATTCTTGGCGAAATCAGTCAGACAGAGGCCAAGAACAGAAGTATGATAGGCCCTCTAGTCCCTACCAGCCGCGTAGAAGTAGCTATGAGAATTTCATATCTCATCGGAATGGTCGGCCGAGGTGGCAGAACCAAAATTATGATAGTTATAGCGATAGAGGGGAGCACCAAACGCGAAAGCAGGTATGCTTTGAGGACTCTCGAGACGAAGACCGGTTTTGGTATAAAGCAAAACATACCAAGCAGAGGAGTGGTTCCTCAGAGAGTCGATCTTCCGACTCGGATGCGGGGTCTTCGTCATCGAAAGGCTCCAGCAAAGGTGCATGCTATGAGAAGAAGAAGGAGCGCATGTGTTCCATTTGTGGTGGCAATAATCATTGTGCATATAGGTGTCCCACCCCGACTGAACACCCGAATTCCGCGTTTGTGTTGGACACAATAGTGAGGACTGTGCAGGGTGTCGCCCTCTGTTTCACGCGAACGAGAGGGTAGTGCTTCAATTCGGGCATGCGGCACCATGTCTATCGGCAGTCCATGAGACTGGCAAGGTGATCCTCCCATGAAGGCAAGGTGGAGAATAGACCAGTCCGGGTGTTGCGGGACACTGGTTGCACCACAATTGGGGTGCTTCGATCGTGCATCGACGACTCCTGCCTTACAGGCAAAACTGTAAAGTGCACCACGTTCGGGGGCAAAGTGGAGTCTTACCCCCAGGCGAGTATTAAGGTGGACACTCCGTTCCTCTCGGGTAGAGTGAACGCGTTTGTCCTTGAGGATCCGATTGCCGATTTAATCGTCGGCAATGTAAAGGAAGTGCACAAGGCCATGGGTGACATGAGTAGGGGCAGTAGGAACTTATACGAGGGTCCGAAAGCTAGTGATCGCACATTTTGGGTGCGTAACATTCACTTGAGTGCGAGTTGGTGCACACTCAGTAGGGTGTTTGATGAGGTCACGCTGGTTAGATTTGTAGAGGTACTGACATTGCGCGACAATACCAAAATGGCGTGGGTGACTTTTGCGAATAGTTGGGGTGCGTAAGGCAGTTAGGCTGAAGCATATGTCCTTGCTTCAGAATCATCTGCTAATAGTACAGCAATAGCTAGGGTTAGATTTCGGGTTCGTGATCAGTAAGATGTTTTGGTTAATACGAACCGAACCTCAGTGACTCTGACCCACGCCCCCAGTTCGATCTTGATTTGAGTATGTGTATTTTGGTAGACTTGTACAGGTTAGGAAATGCTGTACAATGCATAGTTATGCTGTATTATGCTATGTCGTACTTTGTATTAATGTGGCATGATGCCATACAGGCACGCTGTGGACAGGTACACTGTAGGCGGGCATACTGTAGGCAGGTGCGCTGTGGGCCAGCATGCTGTAGGCAGGTGCACTGTAGGCAGGCACGCTGTAGGCAGGTGCGCTGTAGGCAGGTGCGCTGTAGGCAGGCACGCTGTAGGCAGGCATACTGTAGGCATGCATGCTGTAGGCAGGCACACTGTAGGCAGGCATACCATAGTCAAGTACACTGTAGGCAGGTGCACTGTAGGAAGGCCTGGCGTGCATTTATCAGAGACCTATGGAATATGTTGGTCTCGTAATATTTAGGGTCATGTTGATACTTTACTATGCCTTGCTCTGTAATTTATATGTCATGCTTCACAATATATGTCTATCGAAAGTTGTGCCCGCAGAAACCAGATACTCCACGATTGAGAGGGAGTGCCTTGCGATTATCTTGGTGGTGTCTAAGCTGGCACGATATCTGTTGGGGGCGCATTTTTTCCTCCAAACAGATCACAAACCACTGCTATTTTTGCAGTCCGCTAAATCCACCAGTGCTAAATTGACAAGCTGGGCATTATTGCTACAGCAATTCAATTTTTACGATTTTACCAATTCAGGGTGTATATAATGTGGTAGCAGATGTCTTGTCCAGGTTGTGAAGACTGTGGGACAGTCATAGTCTGTGGGACAGTTATAGTCTGTGGGACAGGTACATCTGAGGAGAGTACTTATTAGGATTTATGTAAGAAATGTATTATGACTATTAGAATTGGTATTTCATGATGAGGTATTTTGGTATACAATGTATATATTATGCTGCCATAAAGGCAATATCTATGAAGTGGTTCGCAATGTGTAGATGTATCATGTTATCTTATACCTACAGTTATATTGTGGGAAATGATTCCTGATACGATGACATGATGTTTGATTGGTGACAATTAGTTATATAGATTTGGTGAAATATGCATGGTGTTTAGACTACTCCAGGATTAGTCAGTGGTTGTTATTTTTCACGACTGCCAGTACCTGGTGTCGATTTGTACATGTTCCCTTGTATTTAGTCTAGTGAGTGAGAAGGCATGTATGACAATAGTATTGGACAACTCTGGCATTCTTTATCTACACGAGGAGGTGCTATCTCGGCATTCTGTTCGTCCATACTCCGAAGGGGGTTGGGCGTGACTCCTCCGGTGGAAGAAAACTTCGTTTTCTTTCTTGGGGGGCGGATGTCACAGGATAGACATTGTCACGTGACTATTAATTTACTTTACCATCTCGTCCGATTTTTTTAAAAAAGAAACTAATGTTTTGGTTTCCTTGTCATTTTATATTTTCCTTCCAACCTTCGTGGCCCTATTTTTTCACCTTCTCAAACCCCACCCGAGCGGTTTGTTTACGTTCTGGCTGGCTTTCAGAATTAAAAATTCTTCAACAGTCAGCGTAGCGGTAACGTAATGTTATCTAAACGCACCTGTGGTCCGTCCGAACAGGGGGAATTTCTCTGGTCGCGCTAAGCCTTTGATCACGAGCGAGAGACGGTTTCTGTGAAAGAAACCGCTTGTCTGTGGGAGGTAACTTCTGCAGGTGGTCTCTGTGTTTGGCCTTCAGAACGCATTAGTGATCATAATATTATGTCTATCGGGGAAATTTTCTCAAAGTTGTTGCTTCTGAAACCTTTTGTCTTACTCTCGATTACGTCTTTCGCCGAACATCTGTAGAAATATGCAGGCCAGGTGTCCGGGGGGAGCGTCCTTTGTAATCTATAAGAGTAGACGGGTTTAATAAGCCAACACACTCGTGAATATTCCTGGCCCGTAGATGACCATATGAGACTTAGGCAGAGTTAGCACGGCAGTACTAGAATGTGTTTGCCTATGTTCTAGTCATTTTCGGGGTGAGTTGACATATCTTATAATTATAATGATATATTCATGTTAGTTTTATATATCTGATAGGAAAGTGACTTGAATTCATTTCTGAGGACTTCTCCTAGTAATTTAGTTCAGTGATAATGTAGCGCTGTCTACGGCCTTAGTTAAGCGGTGCTAAAACTGTTACAGTTTATAATGGGAAATGATAAACTTACAATAACAGATACTAGGCGTAGAATCAGTTCATACAATGCTTACCATTGAGTTAAGAGTCGGCAAAATTAACTGTCATTTCTGAAAGATAAGGTCAGAGGTGTGGATCATTCACTTAACACTGAATTATAGGAGAAAGTCACTTATTCCTTTTGGATAGATACTTCTAGTGGCAAGGGAGAATCATTTTATGCTTACTTATGTGGCTAGGCACTAGTCTATAACTTTCACAGAAAGCAGTCACCAGGCATAGATATAATTATATCTTATGATTTAGCCACAACTGTATTATTATAGCAAGAACATTGCATTTTTTATGTACTCATTTGTGGAATGTTAATATATTTCCCCAAGGGGACATATGATTTATTTGTGTAATGTCACATGCTGTAATCTGTTTATGTAAATTCATTTAATGTTGTAAGATGAATAAACATATTCATTTAACTGTAACTACAAGGTTAGGTTTCCTGTATGTTGAGATTGGGAGAAGAGGAGTAGATTTTGCTGTCAGAACATTTACTGACAGGTACATGGGTGTACAAAAGATATTAAGCCCATGCGGGCACATGCTATAATTGATAGAATGGAAGGAGCGAAGCATGACTAGGTTATAAAACATTAGATTGATTTTGTTGTTGCTTGATGTAAAGGGTGTCTTTTTTGGGTCTCAGTTTCAGGGAGACCGAATCGCTAGAGCAGACTCCAGTCAGGCGAAGAACGTCATGTTCTCTTCGATCTAGAGGGTTTTGGAATACCGCTAGCGTCACGAGTCGTCAACCCCCGTTCCTGAATCAAAACCCCCTTTGTCAACACCAAGTAAAGCTCACGCAGTGCAACGAGCCAACGCTAAATCTGGAATCACCAAATGCAGTAGTAGTTCTCCACTCGCCTATTGGATTACCAGTCAGAGCTTATCGGCTTCCAGAATATCAAAACCGCCCAGCATGTCTATAGCAGAATCTGATATCACCCGACTTTGTGTGCCTAAACGGGGCACTCAGCAAACCACAGCCAAACCAGTTTAAACAGGATTTACAGCCAAGCAAGCAATAGCGCCGGATAAGAGCGCCTGGGACTCCTTGTCCTCAAGTAACTTCGTCTGGTGTATTTCTGGGTTTATGTAGAACTTCGCACGTATGAGCAGCCATATATAGACAGAGTTCCAGCCCCCCTCACGCAAGTAGCGGTCACCAACGTATTTATATCATCCCACTTTACCACATATATTGGGGTCTCGCTCCCGGGATATTGAACCTTCCCCTAGCATATATATTGGGGGGTAATTCACTTCAGGGAATAAAAGGTATCCTTGGGTGAAAATAAATAAGGTTGAGCTCTCAGTGCTTGAGGTTGTCCTTAGATAATTAGTAAAGATTGACTTGTTTAGGTTAGACATTGTATAAATTTGCCTGTTAGAAAATGGCGGACCTAGCAAAATTTCGATCTGCTGCCGTGCAGGCTGCTAAAGAGTTAGGAATAGACGGGCAAGCTATGATTGCTTATGTCACTACTGAATGTGACAAATATATTGAACGTGAAGAAAGAAAATTTGAAGCAGAAAGAAAATTAGAATCGGAAAGATTAGAAAAAGAAGCTGAAAGAAAGTTAGAGGCTGAAAAAGAAATTAAGAGGTTGCAGATTGAGGCTGAACTCCGCCAATGCCGGTCCCAAGCCCGGATGAAAAAGGAGGAGGGCGGCCTGCATGGAGGCTGTAAGGAGGCAGCCCCTCCACCATGCAAAGGCACAACAGGCCAATCACCTGTTTGCTTTAAATCATGATTACGCGAACTACAAGAGAGAAAACCGGACTGATTCTAAAGGCGACGAACTGGAACGGACTACGGACTACGACTTATGGAACTTGGAACACAAGAAGTATAAATGGGAAGGAAGAGGAGCTGGTGGAAGAGATGAGGAAAGCAAAACTAGAAATCCTGGCTATAACGGAAACGAAGAAAAAAGGACAAGGAGTCATGGATCTCGATGGCAACACGTTGCTCTACAGTGGTGTACCCATATCTGAAAGAGCTAAAGGGGGCGTGGGTTGCATTGTGGCCCAAAATCAAAAAGATAGTATCAAGGGATGGAACTTTGTCTCGGAGCGCATTATGGTTGTAAAACTAAAAGAAGGAGAAACCATAGTCAACCTGGTCATAGTGTATGGGCCAAATGAGGATGAGAGAGCAGAGGTCAAGGAGGAATTCTTCGAGCTGCTTCAAAGGACAGTGGATGACTGCCTAGATGAAGTTATTATGCTCGGAGATTTTAATGCCAGAGTTGGAAATGACCATGCTAGATGGGGTGGAGTTATCGGAAGATATGGAGAAGATACTCTCAATGACAATGGAAAGCGACTCCTTAGATTCTGCAGTGAGCAGAATCTGATCATTACAAACACAAAGTTCCCCCATAAGCGCATACATGCATACACTAGATGTGAACCAACCAAGAATGAGAAGTCAGTGATCGACTATGCCATTGTTCGGAGAAGCTCATTCAGATATGTCCGAGATGCAAGAGTCTGGAGGGGGCCAGAGATTGGAAGTGATCACTACCTGCTAACAATCAAACGAACAACTGAAAGAGTTGCTCAGCCTAGGAACTGCCCAACATCACGCAAGAAACCAAGTAAACGAGCAGGAGAAATGAGCATTAGGACCTACAAGCTGAGAGAGCCAGAAATTAAGACCAGATATCAGGGGCTTATTGCTACAGCAGTGAGCAACACAGAAGAACGACCTGATGACTTGGAAACCCTCTGGAATAAATTCAAGGATATCATAAAGACAGCTGCTGCAGAAGCATGCGGTGAAGTCCGACTTGGGAACCAGAGAAAGAGGACACCTTGGTGGACAGAGGAAGTCAAAGAGAAAATAAGAGAGAAGAAAATGGCATGGAAACAATACTTAGGAGCTAAAAACACAACAGGACAAATGGAAAAATATAGAGAATATGTGACACTCAGAACAGAAGCAAAGAACAAAGTGCTAGCAGCAAAACAGAAGTCCTGGGAAGAATTTGGAGAAAAGCTAGAAAAAGATGCACAAGAAAACCAGAAATTGTTCTATAAGACCCTAAAGAACATGAGGAAAGAAAAACAATGCCCTCTCAAATTTATAAAGGACAAGCAAGGCAAATTGCTTACTGCCCCGAAGGAAGTAATGGAAAGATGGAAAGAATATTTCTCAGAACTCCTGGATGGTGAGCATGGTGAAGCATCAGAAATGATAACCACTAGCACAGAAGAGAAAACCAATGATGGTGAAGATGACATAAAGATGGAAGAACTGAGGGCAGCACTAGAGAAAATCAAGATGGGCAAAGCAGCAGGGCATGATGGTATAACACCAGAAATGGTTAAGTACATGGGAGCATCAGGCGACCTATTACTCTTAAAGGTCCTACAGGCAGCATGGTGCAACAAGACCATACCAAAGGATTGGGAGATTGCCATCATAACACCAATTTTCAAAAAGGGTGACAATCGACAATGTGGAAACCATAGAGGCATATCCCTTCTCAGTGTCCCTGGTAAAATCTACTCTAGAATCCTAGAGCAGAGACTCCGACGCCTAGCTGAGCCACAATTGGATGAGGTCCAGTGCGGATTCCGAGCAAACCGAAGTACTCAAGACCTAATCTTCACACTCAGACAGCTGAGTGAAAAGGCCCTTGAGTATAAGAGTGAGATCCATCTTTGTTTCATAGATCTGGAAAAGGCGTTTGACAGGGTCCCCTGGAGCAAACTTTGGGACTGTTTGGCAAGGAAGAATATTCCAGCACCTCTGATTCATGCTATACAGAGCTTCTACAAGTCTTGCAGAAATTATGTGAGGACAGCAAACCATAAGTCAGAAGAGTTCAGGACCACCACTGGTGTAAGACAAGGTGATATCCTATCACCTTACCTCTTCATACTCCTTATGGACGATGTCATCAAGGCATGTAAGGAGAGAACAAGAAAGTATTCAGTGGGGTACTGGAAGATGAGACAGGTCTATATTTCGGAGCTGGCATTTGCTGATGATGTTGCCCTGATTGCTAAATCAGAGGCACATCTCCAATCCAACCTGCAAGTCTGGAAGGAAGAGCTGGAGAAGAGAGGGATGGTCATAAGCAGCTCTAAAACAAAATCCATGGTGATATCACGAGAAGAAAGAAAACATCAGATTAAGTTGGGAGAACAGGTCCTGGAGCAGGTCGACCACTTTAAATATCTCGGAGCTATTATAGACCGAAAGGGAGGCATCAAAGAAGAGTTGGCCACTCGAAAAGCAGCGGCTGGGAGACTTTTTCAGGCCATAAATCGTGGATTCCTCAGCAAGAAAGAGGTTGGTAAGAAAACGAAGATGGCTGTATACCGCTCCACCTATGTCCCAGTCTTGACATATGGATGCGAGTCATGGGCAATGACTACAACCCACAAAAGCCAGATCCAAACCTCAGAAATGAGGTATCTGAGGAAAGTGGTTGAAGTAACAAGAAGAGACATGGTCCGCAACCAGACGATCCGTCAAGGCCTAAAATCCCATCCGCTGCAGACCCAAATAGAACAGTCCCAACTAAGATGGTTTGGCCATGTCTGCAGAATGGGAGAAGATCGGCTACCACGACAAGCATGGGAAACAAAGAGCCAGGGATCCAGACCTCCAGGACGACCCAGAGTCCGCTGGGAGGACAACATTAGACAATCTTTGAAGGACCGAGGACTAGAATGGAACCAGGCCAGGAAGAAGACAGCTGATAGAATGGTCTGGCGCTCTCTCTTCCAAACCTCTACACCTCACGGTAGAAGGGGAACGACTAAGTAAGTAAGTAAGTAAGATTGAGGCTGACAAAGAGGCTAAGACATTGGAGGCAGATAGGGAGATTAAAAGGCTCCAATTAGAAGAAAAAAAGCAGAAAAGGAAGCAGAAGAAAGGAGACAGGCTGCGGAAAGAGAAGCAGAAAAGGAGGAGAAGCGATTACAAAGGGAACACGAGTTACGACTAAGGGAGTTGGAATTTCAAGGCCATGCTCCTGAAAAAGGTGCCAGTCCCTTCACCTCCGATGCCACCGCTAGTTAGGGAGCCTCAACCTCAGCTATGAACTTTCATTTAGATCATTTGGTTGCGAAAGAAGATGATATCGAGAGCTATCTAAATAGATATGAACTATTAGCTACCACGTATGGGTTAGAGAGAGAAAGGTGGAGCTTAAAGTTATCTCAAGGGCTTCGTGGTACGGCTTATGAAGTTTTTGCCAAAATGAGCAGAGATGATCAAGAAAATTATGACATGCTAAAGCAGGCTCTTTTGTTAAGATATGAAAAGAATGGTGAATTTTATAGAAAAAAATTTAGGAATGCTAAACTACTGTCAGGTGAAACATATCACCAGTTCTCTGCACGGTTAGAGACATACTTGGAGAAATGGACTTCTCTGGGGAAAACCCAAGATCTTAAGGAAATGATCCCTATAGAACAACTAAGAGAGTCCATGGCTCCAGACCTGAGAAAGTTTCTCATGGAACAAGCTGCAGAGAGGCTGGGTGAGTTACTAAATGTCGCTGAAAGGTATCAGGCAGCTCAAGCAGAGGTAACAAGTAATAAAAAGAAACAGGCAGATAATTTTAAGGCACCACAGAACTTTAATAAATTTGATCCTAGAGATCAGAACAAAGGTAAGCACCAGTTTGATAGGCCACGATATGACAATAAAAATAAAACCCCACAATTCGATGAAAGGAAATTTGATGAAAGAAAATCTTTCAACCAAAAAAGGAGGTGGTGTAAGAATTGTCGGATGGACAATCATGATACTGACCGTTGCAGAAGGAACCCTATAGTAATGGCCACCCTTCAGGTCAGGTCGACCTCAAGAAAGGAGGAGGATATTATGATAAATACCACTCCAGAAGAGATGAGGAAGGCGCAGGCTGGGGATAAGACCCTCAAGCATTGTTTTAGGAAATTGTCCCATGGTCACACACCTCCAGGAAAAGGAGACTTCTATATGAAGAACCAACTGATATACCGGAAGACTGGAACTAGATCCAAAGGTCAGGGACAGCTGGTACTCCCTAAAAGGTATAGGACAGACTTAATAAGGAGCTTAAATGTGAGAAAAGATGGGGACCATGAAAAAATAGGTACCTTCATTCAAAAGGTAGCTCAGAATTATTATTGGCCCAAGGCAAGGTGGGACATTGAAAATTTTGTAGAAAGGTGTAGCATAGCACATGAGGGAACACCCACAAGTGGGAACATTGATCAGGACCTTGTCGTGTGAAATTCTAATCCACATATATAAATTAAAAAGTAAATGTAAAGCCTAACAAATAAATTTAATAAAAGGAAAGAAGAATGGTAAAGAACAGTGCTGTCACAATGACTGTACTCGAAATCCCCCTTGTTTTCTCCTTCGTCTGCAAATTGTAACGTTTCACGTTGATAGTAAAAGCCTACTGCTTCAATACCCGCTTTCTACGATAAAACGTGTACTGCCTTTCTAAGAAAAACCTTGAGATACGCAAGCTGACCTATATTTAATATTCCATTCATGTCATTTTATACACTAAGTTACCATAAACGAAAGACAGATGGACTAAGGATAGAAAGAAAGGGAGGGGCTGAAAGCCGGAACGCAGGCAATACTACCACAGTCTCGCGATACACAATTAATGCCACTCCTAACACGCGTGTAAGGCCACAAGCACTAGCTTTTTTCAAATCGACAGTGATAAAAAACACTACCCATACAGAGAGTTAGGTTTTAAAAACTTACAAAACGCTTATTAGGAAACATGACATTCTACTGTTTTATGTCTAAAATCCTGACATTAGTCTGACAGTACAGCAGGACAGGTGGCGGTTCTAAACATAAAAAATAAAAAAAACTACACGACTATCCTGGAAAATGCATATTTTGAACGCAGCCCCTTAGCCCCATTAAATTTATATATTTGGGTTCCTTAGGACTTGCTGACAAAGAATATGTTAAACGTTACGCAAATAGTCTAGGAATTAACAAATTATAGCCAAAAGAAATAGTGAGGGATGTCAGACAACACCAAAATCAGAATCGCTCAGTGGCAGATTTTCACACCACCATTGTACTGGAAATAGGTCCCCATGTTACCTCCTATTTGATTGGCGGAAAGTAAATGTAAGGCTAAACACGATTAGTCGGGCTATAAATATTGATTCTTTGTTGTTAGGGGAGACGGAAGGAAGGGTACTTTTTTTTGAAAAGCTGTGTAAACATGGCACGATTGGTTAGACCCGCCAATATAGTCAATCAGAGGCGTCAGGTCAGCACCACATTTTCAAATAAACTTACTAAAGAACCAGTGCGTTGAGCGCCAGTGCATATTTTTCTAAATAAAAGCCTGGGACATCGGCAGATCGAAATTGTGCTATATTCTATGGCACGCGCCTCAAACAGCCTCTGACAACCAAGTCCAGCTCCCGGCCTTCACGTGTGGCTCAATTTGAGCCCGGCGGAACTGTTTCCACTGACGGGAGAAGGGGCAAAGGCGAGCGACTGGCGCCTTAAAACCAGCAGCTTCGGGCAGATAGGGCTCGTGATCCTTGGTTGGTAGCTTATCTAAGAGAAGGAACTCTGAATTCAAACCACCGCTGCCTTGCGGGAATATCCATTTATGGAATTGGCTTCGGGAGTAAACCCTGAGGATAAATCCGGAGTCGGAGTCCCTAAGGCAGTCTAATGTCGATTCGACATTATTCTGGCAACTCCTGCGACATGGCTGGTACCAAACTGTATCGGCTACTGCCGTTCCTTTGGATCTACCGGCTGTGTGGAGAGGGGGAACATGCTGCATGGGCAACAGCTTGATCTCCATATAACTGTGCCCAAGCTCGCGCCCTGGAGAGGACACTCCAGCTTCACCCTATAGGTGTCGGCAAAACACGGGAAGTAGCAGTTACCGGTTATAAGCATTTTGCCCAATTGGCGTAGGGCATGGCGCCAGGGGCTACTTCCGACAGTGGGAGAGGTTCTAGGATCTCACTGGACAGCTACCGCCCGCTTCAAGCTGGGCAGCCCCCAGTCAATAAGGTGTTGTCCCGCCACTGTCTGCTTTCCCCATTGGGTGCATGGGGATTAGGGTCAAACCCGAACTGTGGACAGAAAATTTTGCACCAAGCAATTATCGAAAAAATAGAACTCTCAGATTGGGATGCTGGAACGTCCGGACTATGTTGACTGGACTATCCGAAAACCTACAGGATGTAAACGATGTAAGGAAGACAGCCATAATTAATGATGAGCTTAAACGACTTCAGGTGGATATAGCTGCACTTCAGGAAACGCGCCTGGCGGGCTCTGGAACGGTGAGCGAGAAGGACTACACATTTTATTGGCAAGGGAAAGATCTTAATAAAGCTAGAGAACACGGAGTAGGTTTTGCGGTCAAAAAATCGCTAACTAAAATGGTTGAACCAGGCGAGAATGGATCAGAACGCCTGTTAACGCTCCGCCTGCAAACTAGCACAGGTCCCATCACCCTTGTCAGTGTGTATGCTCCTACTCTGTACTCTGCCTCAGAAGCTAAAGATGAGTTCTACGAGAATCTAACAGCAATTATCAAAAGCATACCTAGGCAAGAACAGCTTGTTCTCCTTGGTGACTTTAACGCTAGAGTGGGTGCCGATAATGTTTCATGGCCTTCATGTCTGGGCAGGTTTGGTATTGGCAAGATGAATGAAAATGGACAACGGCTCTTAGAGTTGTGCGTCCACCATGACCTCTGCGTGACCAACACCTACTTTCAGACAAAACCCCAGCATAAGGTGTCATGGAGACACCCACGATCCAAGCACTGGCACCAACTTGACCTGATTCTCGTCAGAAGGCCACTCCTCAGGTCTGTGCTCTCCACGCGCTCGTACCATAGTGCAGACTGTGATACAGATCACTCCTTGGTTTGCTGCAAAATCAGAGCACAACCAAGAAAACTCTATCGTGTCAGACATGAAGGGAAACCACGCATTGATACCAGCAAGATGTCAGACCCTTTCATGATCGCTCAATTCACTGCGACCTTCGAGAAAGTGCTCAGTAGCCCTCAGCATGGTGATACTATTACAGAGAACTGGGAGCATCTACGGAACACCATTCAAAGTACTGCACTTGCCACCTTTGGTAAGAAAACAGCAAAGTCAAATGACTGGTTTGATGCTTCATCAGATGTGATGGCACCTGTCATTGAAGCTAAGCGCAGTGCTATGAATGAATACAAACGTTCACCGAGTGCCAGAACCCTACAGATCCTGAGGGCTACGAGAAGCAAAGTTCAACAAACTGCTCGACGCTGTGCAAATGACTACTGGCTCCAGCTCAGTGAGAGCATCCAGATCGCAGCGCAAACAGGCAACATTAGACAAATGTATGACGGTATAAAGAAAGCACTTGGCCCCCATAAAAGTAAGACGGCACCGCTAAAAACCATCAGCGGAGAGAAGCTAACCGATAAGGGTAAGCAGATGGAGAGGTGGGTCGAGCACTACTCTGAGCTTTACGCTAGAGACAATACCGTTACGCCTGCAGCCCTTGATGGTGTCAACAGTCTGCCAACTATGGAGGAGCTGGATGCCGAACCAACATTAGAGGAACTCAGCAAGGCCATTGATAGCTTGGCCTCTGGCAAAGCACCAGGCAGTGATGGGATTCCTCCTGATTTAATCAAATGCTGTAAGAGCACGCTATTACATCCCCTGCATAGGATGCTGTGCCAGTGCTGGGAAGAGACAACTATTCCTCAAGACATGCGAGATGCCAAGATTGTAACACTGTATAAAAATAAAGGAGACAGAAGTGATTGCAATAACTACAGAGGCATCTCTCTTCTTAGTATTGTTGGTAAGGTTTTTGCCAAAGTCATCTTAATGCGACTACACAAGTTAGCTGAGCGCATATATCCAGAGTCACAGTGTGGATTCCGAGCTGGCAGATCAACAACAGACATGATCTTCTCTCTCCGCCAGCTTCAGGAAAAATCAAGAGAGCAGAAAAGACCATTATATATCGCCTTTATAGACCTCACAAAAGCATTCGACCTGGTTAGTAGGGATGGACTCTTTAAAATCCTCCTGAAAATAGGCTGCCCTTCTAAAATGCTGGAAATGATAAAGTCATTCCATGACGGCATGAAGGGAACAGTCCAATATGCTGGAAGCACGTCACAGCCCTTTGATATACGAAGTGGCGTTAAACAAGGCTGTGTTCTGGCTCCGACCCTCTTCGGAATCTTCTTTGCCTTACTCTTGAAACATGCATTCAGAGATGCAACTGAAGGAATATGCCTTCACACTAGGTCAGATGGCCGTCTGTTTAATCTTTCAAGGCTGAAGGCAAAAACAAAAATCAGAAGGGTCACTATAAGAGACTTGTTGTTCGCTGATGATGCTGCAGTCGTCACTCAAAGCCAACAGGAGCTTCAGAGCTTGATGAATCGCTTCACTAAAGCATGCAAGGACTTTGGCCTCACAATAAGTCTAAAGAAAACGAATGTGCTGAGTCAGGATGTGGGTGCTGCACCAGTTATCACTATCGATAACTATGAATTGGCAGTGGTGCACCACTTCACATACCTAGGGTCTACCATCAATGACAAACTCTCACTGGATACAGAAATCGACAGCCGCATTGGCAAAGCTGCAGCTACCTTTGCCCGCCTCACATCGCGTGTTTGGGGAAACTCTAAACTCACAATGAAGACCAAAGCTGCGGTATATAATGCCTGCGTCACCAGCACACTCCTATATGGCAGCGAGACCTGGACGACCTATGCTAAGCAAGAAAGAAGGCTCAATACCTTCCATTTGCGGTGTCTACGCCGCATCCTCGGCATCTCGTGGAAAGATAAAGTGACAAATGTCGAAGTGTTGTCACGTGCTGGCCTTCAAAGTATGTATACGCTTCTTAGACAGCGCAGACTTCGCTGGCTTGGCCATGTTCGCCGCATGGAAGATGGTCGCATCCCAAAAGATATCTTCTACGGACAATTAGCAGATGGCAAGAGAACAGTTGGGCGACCACAGCTGAGGTTCAAAGATGTGTGCAAGAGAGATATGAGGGCACTGGACATGGATCCAGCAACATGGGAGGATAAAGCTGCCGATCGCACTAAGTGGCGATGCTATTTACGGCGCCAACTCAGATTGGGCGAAGAGAGGCTCACACAAGAAGCAGAGGTGAGGAGAAAACGTCGAAAGGAGCACCAGGAAAATAAGCAGCTGAGGGCTGTCACCTCAGGGGCGCATTCCCATAGTCAGTTATGACTGAAGGGGCTATTATTATTATCATTGCCAGTCAACGTAACTGTGTATTATTCCATGAATTGTGGTAAGCTTGAAATATTTCATATCTTTTTAATGAAAATTGAATGTAAATTGATAATTTATGTCTGTATATATGTGTGGTTCAGTAGCGAACATGAGGTAAAGCCTATATAGTGCTCCAACCTGAACAGAAGGTGTCGGAGGAAAGTAAAACTACATGGAATTGCCAAACAGTACACTGACACCTATCTTATTAACTAGAAAGAAATAATGCTGGAATTGCAGAGGCGTAGTAACCATTAGGGAGGAGTATACTGGTGAAAATTGTTTCAGATGAAGATAGCAGTTGGCCTACCGCTCTGAACTCAGTGTTTGTTATGTATTGTGTTCAGTCTGGAAATTTATTATAAATTAGTTCTGAAATAGGAGGTACAACCTTCTTGTTTCAGGGACCGTGGTCCTAAAGTTATTGAGCAGCACCTGGTCTGAGCTTTGCTGAACCTAGAGGCTGACAGCATACTCCTGGGTCCAGATAGTGACCAGTGAGGTGTCTCCAGAACACAGGGAGGCTATCGAGCAGAGGAGTCTTTTCCTGCCGCCATCACGAAAGATAAGCGTCTGTGGCCAGAGGAGCTCAACATTATGCCCCCCCCCCCCCCCAAAAAAAAAAAAATCTGACTTTATAATAAAACAGAGGGAAAATACAGTGTTTAAATTGATAGGAACTGTGAACTTTTCCCCATATTATTTCCAAGATAAACAAACACTTGAAGTCATGATGACAAATAACAACATAGCTTGAAAAAACACATATATTAGTGAGAGTAATTAATACATATTTATATTGGAAACTTTACCAGTGCCTCATTTAAGATAGTCTTATAGAGTGTTAAATGTGTGTGAGTGTCACAGTGTTGTCAAGTGTGGTGGAATAAATTAAATTGTTTATCTGTCTGTTGTTGTTGTGACTTACACTTCATCATATACATACCCTAGACATTTAACGTAGTCATCACAATATTCCAGAATAATTCTGACTGAGTTATAATGTGGTAGCAAGTAAGGTTATCTGTAAAACACTACACCTATTAGATACAGATACCTTCACAGCTGATCTCAGTCAGTACACTAAGTCCCCTATGAATATTTATATCATCCCACTTTACCACAGACCTGGACACGCCACGGGGCAAACGTAGGCCTGACACTGGAAAGAATAATAAAGTGGACCAAGTGGAATGGAAAGCCCCTTTTCACGGACAATCTTCAATTGACTGTTTTACCATGACCACAATGCAGATAGTGCAAAAAGATGTCTTACCCCAGAATAAGCCGAAAATCCCTCAATCGGACTTATGCAAACTGGAGGAAGAAGATGTAGAGAGGAAATCTCTCATCAAGAATTCTAAGTGGGGAGAGAGCCCCAAGAGAAAAATTGGTAGCGGTCGATTTGTGCATGATGATTCAGGGAAGAAAAGTCATCACAACAGGGCTTCGAGTGCAAAGGACCTGACATGTGCCAGGAAAAATAAGTTTCCGAATTTAAAAGTCCATATGTAGCTCTGTTAAGAACGTGGACTGATGAAAAGGCAGAGGAAAATATTACATCCTCATACCAATATGTGAATGAGCTGACCACTCGTTTAAAAACTGGCTGGAAACTTGCCAATGAAAATTTGAGACAAGCCAGGAAAAAACATGCTGCCTATTACAACAGGAAAGCTAAAGACAGAGATTTGGCTGTGGGAGAGAAGGTACTGCTTCTTCTACCCGGTAGTCAGAATAAGTTACAAATTGGATGGCAAGGTCCATATACAGTTCTAGAGAAGGTGTCTAGAACAAATTATAAGATAGATAAGAAGGGGAAAGAAAAAATCTATCATGTGAATCTCCTGAAGAAATATTTGGAAAGAGAAAATCAGGAAGAGACACACTTGTTGACCTTGTCCATTGCAATGGAGATGAAAAAGGAACCACTTTCATCATTTGAATATCCATTACACCCCTGTGAGACAGCTGCACAGGTGAAAATCAGTACACACTTAACGAAAGATCAGAAGAAGAGAGTGCAACAGGTTTTAGATGATCATACAGAGGTGCTAACGGACCGACCGGGGCATACAAACTTATTGGAATATGATATGAAACTGATAGACCCCACACCTGTCTGTATGAAAACCTATTCGATTCCTTTTGCTAAGGAGAAAGCCTTGAAGGAAGAGATAGACTATTTGTTGAAGGAAGGAATCATTTCACACAGTGAATCTTCGTATAGTTCCAGTGTGGTACTCTTAAGGAAACCCTCTGGAGAACATAGACTCTGTATAGATTACAGGAGACTGAATGCTATCACAGAAGGTCAGGTGGATCCATTGCCGGATACAAATCAGTTGTTTGCCAGGCTAAATAAAGCTAAATATTTCTCAAAAGTGGATCTGAGCAAAGGATACTATCAGATTCCAGTAAAGCCTGAGGTTAGACCATACCTAGCTTTTAGTACCTCAGAGGGACACTATGAGTTTAACAGATTGCCATTTGGATTGAAGAATGCGCCTAGTGTCTTCTCTAGAATGATGAGAAAATTGTTGGATCCTCTGAATAATCCATGCATCACAAATTTCATGGATGATATCCTTATAGCAACAGAAACATTTGAGGAACACATTGACTCTCTGAACATGCTGTTTAATCGACTTAGAGAAGCGAATTTAACAGCCCGACCAACCAAATGTTGCGTTGGATGTAAAGAATTAGAATTCTTGGGACACACAGTCCATCAGGGAAACATGACCCCTGACCCCAAGAATTTAGAGAAACTAAAGAAAGCCCCGAGACCACAAACCAAGAAAGACGTGAGATCCTTTGTCTCATTATGTGGTTTCTACCAAAAGTATATCAAAAACTTTAATTCCATATGTGCACCGTTAACTGATTTGACACGCAAAGGAAATCCAGATCGAATTACATGGACAGCACAATGTGAATGGCATACCAGGAATTGAAGGAAAAGCTCACAAGCAAACCTATTTTGAAATTACCTGACTTAAGTCAAGAATTCATTGTGAGAACGGATGCAAGTAATATCGGGTTAGGCGCGACCCTATTACAAAAATCAGATGCACTGAATGGGGAATTAACCCCAGTGGCATATGCTAGCAGAAAGTTGAATAAAGCTGAAACCAATTACTCAACTAGCGAAAAAGAATGTCTTGCAGTAATATGGGCGATCAAGAAATTCAATATTTATCTGTATGGGAAGACATTCAAGTTGCAAACGGATCACAAACCCTTGTCGTTTCTAGCGCAGGCTAGGCATGAAAATTCGAGGTTACTCAGATGGTCCTTACTTTTGCAGCCATTCCAGTTCAGCATAGAGTATATTTCTGGAAAAACCAACCTGGGAGCGGATTTTCTAAGCCGCCATCCGTGTGATGATAATCATCGTAAGCCCCAGGAATAATATTAAATTTCTCTATGTGTATATAGAATTATAGACTGACATATAACGTCTGTTTTAAGTGGGGAGAATTTGTCGTGAAACATTCTAAATCCACATATCTAAATTAAAAAGTAAATGTAAAGCCTAACGAATTAATTCAATAAAAGGAAAGAAGAATGGTGAAAGACCAGTGCTTTCTCAATGGCATACGCCAGCGTGTATACCGCCGTAATGGCTGAACAAGAAAAACCCCTTTTTATGCTCCGTCTGCAAAATTGTAACGCTTTCACGTTTACTAGTAAAGCCTACTGCATCAACTGCACGCGTTTCAAAAAAATAAAACCGGTACTGTGTTTCTTAGAAAACCTTGAGATAGACACACTGCGTAATGACCTAGATTACATTAATGTCATTTTATGCACTACGAAAAGACAGACGGCCTTAGAGAGAGAGAGAGAGAGAGAGAGAGAGATGTACGGAGGAACGCATGCAATACTACCACAGTCTCGCGATTAATAGTAACGCCAATCCCACGAGTAAGGCATGAAGCACTAACTTTTTTTCAAATAAACAGTGACAAAAAAACACTACCAATACACGGTTAGGTTTTGAAAACATGTTTAATGCTTATTAGGAAACATGACACAATACTGTTTTACGTCTGAAATCCTGACTTTATACTGACAGAACAGTCGAAAAGGCAGGACAGGTGGCGGTTCTAAATCGATTAAAAAAAATTAAAAAAAAACAAATACACGACTATCCTAGAATACATATTTTGAACGGAGCCACTTAGCCCCATTAAATTTATATATTTGGGTGCCTTAGGACTTGCTGACAAAGAATATGTTAAGTGTTATGCACATAGTCTAGTAATTAACAAATTATAGCCAAAATATTATAGGGGTGTTGTCTGACAGCATCAGATCATATTTGCTCATGTTTGGATACTGCTTTAGGGGAATGAGGCCACTACGTTAAATCCGATTTGATTGGTTAGAATTATATGTAAGGCGAAACATGATTAGTCGACTGCAAATACTATTTTTGGTTGTTAAGGGAAACGTAGGAAGGGTAAATTTTTTCAAAAGCTTTTGTAAACATGGTCTCATTGGCTAGACCAGTTAATATAGTCAATTAGGAGCGTCAGTTCAGTGCCACTTTTTGAAATTAAACTGTGTAAAAGCAAGTGCGTTGAGATCCAGCTCATATTTTTCTAATAAAAGCCTGGGACAGAGGCAGATCGGAATTGTGCCATAACTCATCGCCAGTCAACGTATTTGTTTAATATTTCCTTGAATTGTGGTAAGCTAGACATATTTGAAATCTTTTTGATGAAAATTGAATGTGAATTGATAAATTTATGTCTGTATGTGTGTGGTTCAGTAACAAACATGAGGCAAAGCCTAGATATTGCTCTATCATGAGAAAAACTTGTCGGAGAGGAGTATAACTGCATGGGATTGCCAAATAGTACTATGACACCTATCTTATTGAATAGAAGGAATTAATGCTGGAATTGCAGAGGCGTTGTAACCATTAGGGAGACGAATACTGGTGAATGTTGTTACATGAGAAGCTAACAGTTGGCCTACCGCGCTGAACTCGGTGTTTGTTATGTATTGTGCTTCAGTGTGGAAATAGATTATAAATTAGTTCTGAAGTAGGAGGTACAACCTTCTTGTTTCAGGGACCGAGGTACTAACGTATTAATGCAGCACATGGTCTGAGTTTTGCTGAATCCAGAGGCTGATAGCATACTCCTTGGTCCAGATATCGACCAGTGTTGTTCCTCAAGAAAACTGTGAAGCAAGCGAGCATAGGAGACTGTTTCCTGCCGCCCACACAGAAGTTAAGATTACGTTGGCCAGAGCAGCTCAATCTTGTGTATACCCCCCCCTCTAAAAGTGACTTTACCTTAAATCAAGAGGGACATTTATTTGTTTCAAATAAAAAGAAACTGTGAACCTTTCCAATATTATTTCCACCAGAAACAAACACTTGAAGTCATGATGACAAACAACAACATAGCTTGAATAGCCAGTATTACCTCATAGTACTACAGCACAACTTACACACATATTGCAATAATAATATATGTCAATACAAAGATCCTATCTATAAATTGTGTACATACAACTTGTGATTACATTTGATTGTGATTCCTGGTTCACTTTGTAGTTGAATCAGGATATCTATTATTGACAGGAATTAATACATATTTTTAAAAGTTACACTTGACTTATTAAGATAGTTTTATAGATTGTTCTATGTATGTGAGTGTCACAGTGTTGTAAAGTATTGTGGATTAAATTAAATTGTTTATCTGTCTGTTGGTTGTTGTGAACATACACTTCATCACTATCATAACCCTAGACATTCAACGTAGTCATCACAGTATTCCAGAATAAGTCTGACTGAGGTATAAATGTGGTAGCAAAGTCATCTGTAATACACCACAATTATTAGATACAGATACCTTCACAGCTGATCTCAGTCAGTACACTAAGTCCCCTATAAATATTTATATCATCCCACTTTACCACAGGGACGAGCTTGGGCGACGAGTTAAGCAACATCAGCCATCTCCTGCAACTCTGCATGAACTGCTTCTGGTACTTCAGCATCAGTAGCAGGCAGTGCCCCAATGCTTCATTCGCAAGCTCATCATTTCCATGCGACAGCGGTGCCTTGAAAGTATCGCCAATAATGGAGGACACACACGCTACTGACAATGTTGACCTTTGGTGTTATTCTCATTAATTCTGAAAATGAGGGTTGTATTGATTGCTGTGCTGTCATTTTACACACGTTAATGCAACCGTCATGAAAATAGTGTTGACTGTCACTGATAAGCTTGTCATGTTATATTTTGAAGTGCTGTGTTTTTATTTTCCATTTTCATTTCACTTTGTAACCTTAATAAAAATGGTCCTTAATTTCTTTTGAAGGGTATATATATATATATATATCTATATATATATATAATTATATATTATATATATATATATATATATATATATATATATAATATATATATTATATTATATATATATATATATATATATATATATATATATATATATATATATAACACATTATACAGATGATTTATCATCATCAGTTTTATTTTTTAATAACGTAACGGTTGTATTAGCACCCAGAGGCTAGACAATACAGGAACTATTTTTCTCATTTGTTATAACTGAACGCCCCGAGAACGTTTTGCTTCAATAACTATATGCGGTGATACAGGGCTCATCCAGGAAAAATTAACCCACCAATTGTGGCGACCACCTGCAAATTATTATTTGATACCAAGGCTGGTCTGGGGCCAGATTTGGGCAACCCACCTGACACTATAGGTACATACTATTGTAATTTTTCAAGGGATACCTACACCAGTTGTTAGGTAAGCAAGATTGTTTGTGGCCACAGATGACAGAGTGAGTGACAGAGAGAGAGAGGGAAAATATTTTCCTTTGTTACAATCATTGTACTCAATTCTTTTTTTTTTATTTCGCTAACCTGAGTATTTTAATGGATAGCTTAAGTAGGAACTTTGTTCTTTTCTTTACTGTATATTCTCTATACCCTAGTGTTAATCTTTGACCTTCGGGTTATTAACTTCTTTTGGGATCTTTTCTCAACAGGTGGGAGGGCACTTATTGGGTTATTTTCCTATGTCTGTAAACATGATTATATTTGATATATATATTTGATGTTGTAAAGTTTAAGTGATAATAAACTAAACAAAAACTTAACTTAGTGTGTCGGTCAGACCCATACCCACTTATCCATAGTTTTTTCACGTTTGTGCGTATTGTTGTCACATAATTGTGTGTGCGTGGGAGTGTAGTGTAACTTATATTTCATATAAGGAGAGAAAGGTCGTCTGATAATTAAAATATAGTCGTATAGATAGGCTGGACTAGAGAAACTACTCACTCCAGCGACTGATCTTCCTCTTACACTATTCCCTCGTGAAAATCTATTTCTTACACCTTTATTCTCACATATTTACCACTATCACCTCTACTCAGACGGGACCTTAAATATCTTTTGACTTATATTTAAAAAATTTACGACAAATATCACGATTTCTCGCGCAACCTCTCACGATATTCCGCGAAACCCACGTAGGAAAACACTGAGACATCGGGTTGTATAGATACATTTCCTAAACATTCCATATTTATCATACTATACTGAACACTTTAATTGTTCTAACTCTATTGTGCTAAATCAATCAGGCCTTTACTGGGAAATTTTGCGACCAACAAAAAAAAAAAAAAAAAGTCATACTGTACTGTTATATTTCGCTAAGCATTTAAACATTACATATGATTTTTTTTTTTAATGCTCCAATGGCTTTGCTCCTCCCCTCTCCTCCAACTGCGAAATTAACAGTTCAAAAGGTTGATACCCCTTACGTCACCAAATTGTGTATTTATACGACCTATCGTATCGTAAGACCTGTTTACTGCTACAATAATCGTGAATACTTTCTCAGTTTTAAGCGTTTATCCAAGCAAGGTTCAATATTCCCATTAGTTTCAACGATTTTCGTGATTATTGGATGTTCTGATAACTCGCTACAGCAAACTACGTCATATCCGGTAGCCAAGGTTACAATGACATTAACAACACAGCAGGAGATCTGACAGTCTAGTATTCTCTCGGTACTCACGAGCGACAACTCACTCCATGTACTGAATGGCCGGGCGATCTCAGGTACGACAGCCCGAATTATCGATCGCACATTTTCTTTTGCCGGCCTCACTCATCCCATTCGCAGCCTCCCACTCCCTGTCGGATTTTCCCAGAGTTTGTCAAAGGAGGAAATAAATGAACTGATGAATAAACAGAACTTCACGAGGAGAGAATGTAGAGAGCCGTGCTAGGGACTGGCTTTGGAGAGGGTCCCGAATGCCTCCTTTTCTCACCACAAGTCTATTTTTTTTACCTTAGTTTCATCGTTTTTATGTAGGTGTGTGTGTGAATATGTGCACGTATGTATGACAGAATTATGCGTGTGTGTGAATTTAGATATTAGTCTGTCAACATATGTGTATGTTTCTGTGTATGCACGTATATTTACATCAATGTGTGTGTGTGTGTATATATATATAATAATAATAATAATAATAGCCCCTTCAGTCATAACTGACTATGGGAATGCGCCCCTGAGGTGACAGCCCTCAACTGCTTATTTTCCTGGTGCTCCTTTCGACGTTTTCTCCTCACCTCTGCTTCTTGTGTGAGCCTCTCTTCGCCCAATCTGAGGTGGTGCCGTAAATAGCATCGCCACTTAGTGCGATCGGCAGCTTCATCCTCCCATGTTGCTGGATCCATGTCGAGTGCCCTCATATCTCTCTTGCACACATCTTTGAACCTCAGCTGTGGTCGCCCAACTGTTCTCTTGCCATCTGCTAAATGTCCGTAGAAGATATCTTTTGGGATGCGACCATCTTCCATGCGGCGAACATGGCCAAGCCAGCGAAGTCTGCGCTGTCTAAGCAGCGTATACATACTTTGAAGGCCAGCACGTGACAACACCTCGACATTTGTCACTTTATCTTTCCACGAGATGCCGAGGATGCGGCGTAGACACCGCAAATGGAAGGTATTGAGCCTTCTTTCTTGCTTAGCATAGGTCGTCCAGGTCTCGCTGCCATATAGGAGTGTGTTGGTGACGCAGGCATTATATACCGCAGCTTTGGTCTTCATTGTGAGTTTAGAGTTTCCCCAAACACGCGATGTGAGGCGGGCAAAGGTAGCTGCAGCTTTGCCAATGCGGCTGTCGATTTCTGTATCCAGTGAGAGTTTGTCATTGATGGTAGACCCTAGGTATGTGAAGTGGTGCACCACTGCCAATTCATAGTTATCGATAGTGATAACTGGTGCAGCACCCACATCCTGACTCAGCACATTCGTTTTCTTTAGACTTATTGTGAGGCCAAAGTCCTTGCATGCTTTAGTGAAGCGATTCATCAAGCTCTGAAGCTCCTGTTGGCTTTGAGTGATGACTGCAGCATCATCAGGAAACAACAAGTCTCTTATAGTGACCCTTCTGATTTTTGTTTTTGCCTTCAGCCTTGAAAGATTAAACAGACGGCCATCTGACCTAGTGTGAAGGCATATTCCTTCAGTTGCATCTCTGAATGCATGTTTCAAGAGTAAGGCAAAGAAGATTCCGAAGAGGGTCGGAGCCATAACACAGCCTCATATATATATATATATGAGTGTGTGTGTGTGAATGTTTGTATGTATGCACACAAGAACACATGTTCGTGTAGGTACATATGTATTAATGTAACTGTGACTACAGTATTTTTAAGGCGAATTTCCGAACCTCTCTGGAAACGCGAGACATGAAACGTTCCAACTTCTAACTAAATATTATTATCTTCATCAGTATATGAGCCATGGGTTTACGTAGTATCAACACAGCTCAGCACGAATATATCTATAAATGGCCAATGTTAGTGCCTGTCTCTGTTCCGATGATACATAATGAAATTTGAACGTACGTTGGAAGAACCACAAACACAATGGCAGTGCACAATAGGATCATATTCAGCCTTGCACGTACAATATTTCATTAGCACCGTGTAGAGTAGAAATGTGGTATAAGACTTTTAGATCTACTTGGATAAGGTAAGACCAAAAAATTAAGTACGAAATTACAACAACAACAAAACAGAAGTTTCTTCCACCTACACTTACTGACTTGCATTACAATTGATATCTTTTGTGGGGAGGGGGGACCACACAACAACAGTAGACTAATAAGTTGGTCAAAATAAACAGATCCATAGAAGAAGAAAAAAATCATTCTCTACTCAAATGAGCATTGCCAATTTTTATTGGATTATTATATTTGCAACTTATTAATTACGCTAAGGTACCATGAGCTGTAAATACAATAATGTTTATGTAGGGGTTCCCTGCAGACGGACACATTTACATACCTAGGATACATAGTAACACCAGACGGCGGAATAAGCAAAGACATGAAGAACAGAATGAATAAAGCGAGAACTGCCTTTGCTAGTCTCAACAACATCTGGAAGTCTTCCCAGTACAGCACAAACACCAAATTAAGATTATATGACAGCTGTGTACCGTCTGTGCTTCTCTATGGTGCAGAATGCTGGAGAGTAACAGAGAAGGAAATACCGAAACTGTCCTCCTTCCACACGATCTGCCTAAAGAAAATTCTCAGAATCTTTTGGCCGAATACTATCACTAACCAAGAGCTACTTACTCGGAGTAACCATGAGGACATGCACACCATCATGGCTGGCAGACGCTGGAGCTGGGTTGGCCACGTCCTCATAACAGACCCCGATGCCATCACAAGAACAGTTATGCTATGGATCCCCGAAGGAAAGCGAAAGAGAGGCCGACCAAAAACAACTTGGCGGAGAACTCTGGAGGCCGAGATGCAAAGAATGAACCAGAGCTGGGGCACTGTACGAAGAATCGCTGCCGACCGAACAAAGTGGAAGCAGTTTGTTGCTGCCCTGCAAGACGCCACCAATCGTGATGGCCACTGACTGCTTTTACAGTCGGCGGCTAAGGGTTAAAGAAGAAGAAGAAGAAGAAGGAGTTCCCAAAGACCTAAACATCATATCAAGAGTTCCTCCAGGATAAAAACGTTGAGAACGGCTGGTTTAGATAATAAAACTCATGGAATGTCTGCGTGTGTGCGTCTTCGCATTATTGTCCGAACAGTAAACTCTGTCTAACAGATGCCATTTTCAGTCAATCATGAACAGAGGTGACGGATTCTTAATGGCACACACCAAATGCCTAAAGGTAATTGTTTAAGCTCCACGGTTCAGCTGGATCTGAAACTCATGAGGTATGCGAGCTATGTTTTTAGTGAGTGTCGTACTATCCGGATCTGTATGATCCAATATTCAAACGGCGTACTGTTTCAACAACTCCCAAAAGTGTGTATGCATTGTGAATCTTTGCACACAAATTTGAAGCTAACTTATAATTATACTATATTTAAGTAAGCAACAATAACAGAAACAAAAAACTTATGAAGTCCAATGAAATGCTCTTGGGCTGACGGTTTAAAAAAATGTTACTATGAGGTCGTTAACTGTGTAAGATAATGCACGATTATGGTCCACTCAAAATAAAGTTTCCAATATGAGGTCCTATCTGCATGTGAAAAGGCGCTGTAAATGAGTAGAATGCTAACTGGCTCTTCCCATTTAAAAGCTAGTACAGGTGGACTGTTTATATAGTTTTAACAAGGTAACAGAGTTATAACAAACTAAACATTTTAACATTTAAGAATGAAGCAATTTTAATTAACTTTCAATTTATGACAATGGATATACCATATGAACTATTTGTTTAAATACATAAAGGTAGATATAGTAAATAACAAACGAAAGAAGAAAATCTGCTGGTAAGGTAAGGCAAATGATATTACTGAAGAGCTGTACCAGATCAACGTAATCCAAATATAGGTCGATGAAGGAAAGAGAAATATACATGAGAGAACAGGCATAAGCAAACTAAAAGAAATGAAACATACCGACTGAAAGAAAGATGGTTACTAAACTGTTTGGAGATGTGATGAACCTTACCTTTGTTAGTCATTAATTGGAAGTCTGAGGGCGAACGAAGAAGATGAAAACTACGAAAGGAGATAGAACAAAAGAAAACAAGTACAAAATTAAAAGTCAAACAATAAAGTAATATTAAAAACACATTTCAAAAGTTGAAATATTGGGAACACCTAGAAGCTTAAAGTAAACAAATACAAAATAAATAAAAGGAAATAAGTAAAAAAAAAAAATTTAATTAAAAAAAAAATAAACATAATGACAGCACTAGGAACTTGCACGTGCAAATAGAGGAGCATGACGCGCAGTAATGACTTATCTGCCTAAAGAGATAACAAGCTGTAAGACAGCTCAGAACAGATAACAAACACAGACAGGCAGACTAGGAAAGAAAGAAAGAAAGAAAGAAAGAAAGAAAGAAAGAAAGAAAGAAAGAAAGAAAGAGAGAGAGACAGAGAGATTGGGTGAACTTGTGACGGAAGCAACGATATTAACTGTTCAGGGAAGACATTTGATTGCAAAATACAACAGAAACACTTCCATAAATTGTGGGCTCACTTCATCATCAGTCCGTCAACCAGTGCCGGATATAACGTAATTCAACTAGCTTGGTCTTTAGAATAATTAACTTCATTTCTGGGAGCTCCCATGACATTAATAGGAGTTGTATGGAGATACGGCAAGAGAGAAGAAAACAGAACAGGCAGCCACAGCAGAAAACAAAAAACAAAAAAATAAAAAAAACCGGCAAAGACTGCTGGAATGTTCTCTGTGACAGGACTATACCGACAAGAGAAGAGTAAAATAATGGAGGGAAAAGTCAGTTATTCAATACTTGTATCAAAGGAAGACTCATGCAGAACGAGATTATAAACTCTGTGAAAGGCGACTAAAAAGCGAGAACAAAAATGAGAAATAGACAATAATGAATGGGTGTCCCGGATTGCCTCCCCTGCTTTGTAGTAGTGGTCCAACAGTGGCCAAAACTCAAGAGTATCTAAATGGGTCGTCAAAGGTGTCTACCTTCGAAAAGATTACTCTTGGCAGAGATGTAGATAGAAGGGTAATGACGCTTCTACCTTACGGGATATTTCACAAGATAATTCAGAAGTCAAGAACAATGCTGCTTAAGCGCTGAACATTTGTTAACTTATATCTGTCCGTCGCGTTTTGTGAAGGATTTAAGCAATGGTTTTTAGCCCGTTCAAGCCCCCAGCTGAGTTAATTCAGCGAATTTCCTCTTATAATGGTGTAGCTCTGTTTAGAGGTAGATATATATATATATATATATATATATATATATATATATATATATATATATATATATATATATATATATATATAAACAGGTAACAAATTTAATAATCAATTAGTATTACCTGTTTAAAATAAAGGAAATGCTGGTGAATTTTATATTGGAATCAAATTTTCTCTTCGCGGAAATTTAGGGTGAGGATACAGTTCAGAAAATTATGTCCGGTTGCTGGTGCCTTTTTATAAGCACTTAACTGATATAAGGGGGTCCTGCAGCCGTTTTTTTTCGTCAGTTCTTCGGTGGTGAGGGCTCTTCTCTACACAACTTGTCCAATTTAGGCGGTTGGTGTTGATTCCCTGCGTTTCACTCACGACTAGCTTCGTTCCACGAACTTTTTAGACAAAATAGAAAAACAAATGCCTCTGCTAAGTACATTTGTGGGCTGCCAATTAACAGGCGCATTCTCGCTGTCCACCCACCAATGTTAATCTCTCAGAAGAATTAAATTCCCGAGTACACAGTGTAGCTCAGGGAAGATGATTAAAAATCACCAATATTCTTCCGGGTATTAAACTGGGAAAATGTGTCTGGACGGCGCGAATAATGAGTTGCCTGAGTTACAATTAACAAAGTGCATATATCTCACAAAATATTATACACTTTAGGCACATGTGATGTAATCATCAGTCATCACTCGAAGTCTGGGGTCACCTCTGCTGTCAGTTTTCCGCACAACTAGCCAGAAGAAATCACCAGCACTTGCTGTAGTGGTTTATGAATATACTATTTTCGTATGTTGAGGTTGCCAGCCTCATTATTAACCACTTAGCAAGAAAAACTTGTCAAATTCACATTTGTAAAAGAAATGTTCACAACTTACCCCAATTGGGTTATACACAATCTCCTCGCACAGTTTAGAATGGACACGAGCAATTTAGGTTATATGCTCTCGAATCACTTGGTCTGGAAATTTTGAATCCCTTTTATGACGGGTGAATCTGCGAAACACTTGGTCTGGGAAAGTTTCTCTTACGACGGGTGATCCAATTCCTTAGGTATCCAGTCCTAATATTTAAAGTCCTGGTCCCTTAAGTTTTCAGAGTTTGTATTTCAACATGCGGGTTTACTCTTAAGTTTTCAGAGTTGCCCAAATACTCGATCTGTCACTTATGAGTGTGGAATTCTAGGTCCGATCCTTCTTTCTATGGCTTTTGTGAGGTGCTCGTTTGAAGTTGTTCTGTGTCTCTGATTTCGCCAGATTATATCTCTCATTCTCAGTTCAAAACACAGATGGTACTTCCGCCAAAATTTCCAAAGAAATTCAATGTTTATTCCGGCTCTCACTTCAATCCAATCGTAAGCTCTTTCGAACTAAGTGGGCAGGGGTGTTTAAATTCCTAATCTTCCCCGCGTGTTTAAAATATTACATTTAATATTCCAACGCGTGAACTCTTTCAAATCATGCAGTAATATTTCAGCCAACTCACAACAATTCTGGGAACCTATTTGATTTCCAGATGGCTACCTTCAAATATTGACTCGCCAGACAGATTACCTGCGATAATCACACACAGGGATGATCCCGTGAAACGATTATCTCATTATCGTCTGTGATCGTTAGTTCTCCAAACAGTCAAACAAAAGGATCGCCGGCTGCTCATACAAACAATATGGTTTCCTCAGACACTGTGACAAAACGTCGGAACATGCTCTTTTGTGTGATCTCTTCCGAGGAAACAGACATTTATCTTGCTAGTTTTGAGTCTTTGGCTGCCACCTATGGATTAGATAGAGAGAGATACAGCATGAAGCTATCTCAGAGTCTGCGAGGACCTGCTTACGACGTCTTCCTCAAAATGGCACTGGAGGATAACAACAATTATGATTTGTTGAAGAAAGCTCTGCTGCAACGTTTTCAGCTGAATGCACACACTTTTCAGAGCAAATTCCGGGAAGCCAAGAGGCAAAAAGATGAGTCGTATTAGCAGTTTGCTACACGTCTGGCTATGTACTTGGAGAAGTGGGGATCACTAAGTGCCTTCGACGAATCGTATGAGGGATTACAAGAAATGATTATTGTGGAGCAGTTTAAGGATTCGCTCACCACAGACATGAGACGGTTCCTGGCTGAGCATGAGGCCGAAACTCTTGATCAGGTGGTACTGTTTGCTGATCGGTATCAGAGCGCCCATTCGGAAGTGAACCCGACTAAAAGGCGCTAACATGACAATCACCCCAAACGAGAGGAGCGCCCCTTCACTGACTCCAAGAGTACGACCAACACCTCACACAACACGACACCACAGCAACAACAACCACGGGATCACCATATGCAGAAACAGCAATTCAGCCCAGGGAACTGGAAGGCAATGGTGTAAGGCGTGCAAATCTGACACGCACTTCACATCGGAATTTAAGAGGCCTAAGACAGGCCCTTATAATGTCGTATGTCTGATCAGGGGGCCGATAGGGAACATGACCCCCAGTCATATGAACAAATTTCCAACCACCCTTCTATTACTGAGCAAGTAACCGTGGGTAACCAAACCATACGGTGCCTCTATGATTCGGGTCTTGAATATTCTGCTTTAGTTTCCCCATCTTTGGTGAAGGCCCACCAATACACTGGTTAAACTGTAGAAATACAGGGCCCCGGAAGAGCATAAAGTTCATGACTCTTTCAGTTGCGGAAATTGAAGTTTCAACCCGATATGTACGGGGGAAAATCAATGCCGCAGTAGTGACGATGTTGTCTACCCTCTCATTCTAGGGAGGAAAAATGTGTTTCTTGGAGATCCCTCGCGTGACTCCAAGTCGACACAAGAGAGAGAAAATACAGGAAACGCCCAAGCGACCCTTGAGCTCTTATCTCTAAACAACCTGAATATTTCAGAGCTGAAGCAGCCACAAAGGGCCGATAAAACCCTAAAGCCTTGCTATTCTAAGTTGTATGGAAATTACTCCCATACTCCCCAGGGAGCGTTTTACAGGGAGGGAGGTTTGGTTTACATATGGGTAGGGAATAAGAGACAGTTAGTTGTCCCACTCCCATTTCGCACCCGCCTAATGCAGAAAATGCATTCCACCTTGCCCCATCCCATTAACTGTTCATATGCCCTGGAGGAAAATGTATCTCTGAATCACTTCTGACCAGGAATGCGAAAGGAAATTCGACAGTTCGTGAGAGATTGCTCGGTTCACCATCACCCGGACAACCAGAAGGATGAAACTACCAAGAAAGAATTTGAGCACAGTACCCAACACTCAACATGGGATAACTCGTACCTGAACTCAACATGTTGTGTAGTAAAACAGAGTTATGCCAAGCGCAGAAGGACGATATTACCCTTGCGCCATACTCTGAACAGAGTCGGATAGAAAGAACCCATGCTTCAGCTGGAACTTTCTACACCGAGGATGGAATTATTTATCGACGGACGGCAACGGAAAGCAACTCGTAGTGCCCCTCCCTTTAAGACCCTCCGTTATGAAAGCAGCTCATATATCTTCATCGGGGGAACATCTTCAAGTGGGTACCACTATGCGTAATATTAAGGAGGTTTACTTCTGGTCCAAGCGATGGAAAGACGTTCGTCAGTACGTATTGAACTGTACACATTGCCAAGCGAGAATTTTAAACACTCGCTAACGAGATAATGAGAAGAACACTGTCATTCAGAACAGTAGGAGAGGAAGGCACACAATTCACAAAAGTTCATGTCCAAACCTAGATATTTTATTAAATATTTTATTCGTATGTGACAAAACGTCTGAACATGCTCTTTTGGGTGATCTCTCACACCTTCAGCCCTCCGGCAGTATCCTTTCTTTTTCTTCATTTTTCTCACTCATCGCTTTTATTTGGCATAAATCATGCCTTTTCATTCGTTATTTTCACTATTTTGCTCTATGCTGGACATGGCATGGTGAATTCTCTAACACGCCACTCCCCTATGGCAGTATTTGTTACGGGAGTAATGCGTATCTTATTGTTTCACACTCAACTCACAGACTGTTGTTACGATTCGCCAGGTTTGGTGACCCGGCCAGCGATAATATTGTATCGCCTAATCTGTCTGAACACACGTGGAAACGGGGCGGTCAAACATTTGACCCCATTGGAAAGCTGTTGATCATGTTGACACAAGCCGGTATTGTGATACGATGAAAGAAGACCATACGGTCTGACCAGACATCTGTCTAGCGGAGGCACGCAGATAAAGGTGATAAACAGAGGTGCGCCGGAAGTCTTAGGTAACGATATGACATCACTGTGTAAGAGGCCACGCGTGTATATTAAATTTAATATTTTCAAATACGCGTGGGATGAGTAATGATAAACTTCCCCACCCAAACAGTGCTAGATAGATTGGATTGGTTTGCCAGAATCTACTATGAATTGATTGGAAAATTCAGCAGAAAACACAGCTGGGATTTGAAACTAAGGATTGTGAGATATAATCTAACAAACTCGGAGTCACAGCACACAGACAGACTGCATCGTATCGGCAACTAAACACCTCCTACAAGCCAGAGGAAAAAGGATATGACATATCATTCCACAACTATAAGTACCAGATCGAGTATTGGGCACCTTTGGAACTTTCAAGTAAACCCGCAATTTTAATACAAGACTGGAAACTTGGGAATTTTATCACAAGGAGTCATAAGAGGAATTATAGATTTCCAGACCAAGCGTTTCACCCGTCATAAGAGGAATTATAGATTTCCAGACCAAGTGTTTCACCCGTCACAAGAGGAATTATAGATTTACAGACCAAGTGTTTCACCCGCTATAAGAGGAATTATAGATTTCCAGACCAAGTGTTTCACCCGTCATAAGAGGAATTATAGATTTCCAGACCAAGTGTTTCACCCGTCATAAGAGGAATTTCTCAGACTTAAGTGATTCGAACAGCATCTAAAAATACACGGCTGTTGGTCCATTCTAATCTGTGCCAAGAGAAGTCTGTATTCCCAAAATTTTGGGGTAAGTGTAAACAAATTATTTACTAATGTAAATTGTACAGGTTTCTTGCTAAGTGGTTATATATGAGGCTGGCAACCTCAACATATGAAAATAGTATATGCATGAACCACTACTGCAAGAGATGGTGATTGTTTTAGACTGGTCGTGCGGGAAACCCGACAGAAGAGCGACCCCAGACCCCGACGGGAGTAGCAACGAGTAATGAGTGATAATTACATCACATGTGCCTAAAGTGTTGTTAAGAACCAGATTTATAGTTCTCTTTTAATGTCTAGGATTATTCTAAATTTCTCGTTCTGACCAAATATTGGCTCAATGAATAAATATTACCTTTGATATGTTATTCGTGTTTGAGTGTTCCTTTCCAACTTTCCTGTTTAAATCTGGCTTAGCGATTTCAATATAATCGTTTGTGTTTTGATATGTATTCGTGTCTATTACTGTAAAGAACTCTCAACTTGATATAACGAACACTAATGATGAATCTGAAATCTTATATAGATTCTTCAACGATATTGTTTATAACGACTTTCTTTTATTCCACACATATAACTGACATGAATCACAACATGCTCTAATGAACTTACTATTAGGTACTCAGTAGTACGAATCGACTTCTTATATTTGTATATATCCTTTCTACACACTTTTCCTATTTCGATAACTTTGACGATACTTGTAATAACATTGTTCCTGAGTATTTCTTATACATAATTTTCTGTGTCCACTACTCTCTTCTGGTTATGGTCATTGTCGACCCATTACATTGTTCTTTTACGATACACGTAGTAATTTATATCCTGTGCCTTTCTTGCACATATTTTTCTGTATGCATTAATTTCTTCTCGTTTTGGTCATTATCGACCTAATAAAACAGTTTCATCACTTCGTAATATTTTACATATGTTCACATAGGTGCTGCTGACCTCGGGAACATTTCGAATTTCTTGAGAAGTCATCTCTCTTTATATTCATAGCCATTTCGGCAAAATTAACACAGCGAATAATACACTTACTTTTGAGTCAAATCCAGACTCATGAAATACACATAGAAGTAGACTATGCTACACTTTTAGTGGACTTGGCCACATATTCTGACACGTCTGTACGCTGTAAGGCGTGGACACAATCTCCTTTCGTCATCCCTAGATACCCCCCTTTGTCATAGTTACTAATTCGAATTTTATGCGCTTTGGTTAGGAACATCATGGTGCACAGCAATCCATCTAAATATAACTTTTTCAGGATTGCCCTGCCCCATGATGTGCTCTCAACAAGTGTATAGAATCATTTTGTGAGATTTATATACCTTTTTAATTGTAATTCAGGCAAATCATTATTCATGCACTCCAGACGCAATTTCCTCGTTAATACCCAGAAGGATCTTGGTGAATTTTAATCATATTCCCTGAGTTACATTGTTTGCTCGGGAATTTAATTCTTCTGAGAGGTTAACATTCGTGGGTGGAGCGCATGAAAATGGGCCTGTTAGTCTGCGGAGAACAAATGTACTGAGGCATTTGTTTCTTTCTAATTCGTCACAGTTCGTGGTTACAAGACATCAGACTTAAGTACTGAAGTTCCTACGCCACTAGTGTGAGAGAAGAGTATCACCACCAACCGCCTACAGTGGACGAATTACGTGGAGAAGTGTACTCATCACCAAAAAGAAGTGATGGAAACTACAGCTGCAGGACGCATCTGGAGCTAAGTTTTATATAACAGGCTACAGCAAAAATACGGACATTATTATTAACGCCCTAACGAAACCTCAATGAGGACCAATTTAATATAACTTTCACCCAATTTTCCATATTTATTTTCCCATGTTACAGACTAATTGACTATTAAATTTGTTGTACGTTATTTTAAACTAAACAATAATAGTTGATTCAGTTTATATGTACGAAAGCAAACGTATGAGCCAGTTCTTCTTGATTAATATATATATATATATATATATATATATATATAATATATATATATATATTTATATATATATATATATATATATATATATATATATATATATATATATACTGAAGCACATTAAAAACGATCCACCTGTATAATCCAGGAACAGAGTGTGAAATGTAAATATAAGTGTGTACAAGTTTACATATTTGGAATCTTTATTCATTTTCCTATGAATCCATGCTGGTCATTAATTTGTACATTTGATTGTTATGAAATTCATTGCATTCTGTGCAGGCAAAGGAGAAAACCAAAAATACAAAAAAATGCACGTGCGTTATCCTGCTGGAGAAGCTGCAAGTCTGGATAAATTGTGAAAGCAGGAGCAGCCAGTGCATCCAGAACCTCATCTCGATATGTCACAGCATTAACATTTCCACGGAAGACGTGAAGAGGCAAGCGATGGTGAAAACTGAATCCTCCCCAAATGTGAATACTGCCACCTCGAAATCGGTTGACACAGCAATCTGCAAAGCGCTCTTCACACCGTCGCTAAATCCGCATACGTCCATCTGCAAAGGATATGTTGAATCTGTTCTCGTCTGTGAATAGGACATCATTCAACTGCAGTCTAGTCCATCTGATATGTTGCTCTGCCCATTGCAGGCGCTGCTAACGATGTCTGTGAGTCAAGTTTGGCCCAACATAAGGTCGTCTTGCAGTAAGGCCTGTATCTCTGAGTCGTCGTATGACTGTCATTCGAGAGACTTGCCCATGTCTACCCACTATTGCTCTTGCTGTTTGACTTGCCGGGAGAGTCAATTCCTTAGGTGACTCAGCACAATATGACGATCTTGCGCAGGGGTAGTAACTCGTGGTTGGCCACTCCGAAGTCTATCCCGGGCACTGCCAGTGGTTCCGTAACGTTCATTGAGACGTACAATAGTGCTGTGGTGGCAATTCATCCTTCTGGCAATGGCCCGCGAGCTCATTCCGGTCTCCAACGTACCAATGGCTCGTTGGCGGTCGTTTTCAGATAGTCGTGGCATTTCAAGCACATGTACTGGGTGTTTTGTCTCAACGGCCTTTTTATACCGAGTATACTGCCACAACGCGTACACATTTTCAGGGTCATAGCTGTTGAGAATCGTGTTGCACGTGTAACTTTCATCGTTTTCATGTAGTCTGTACACACACCCATGGGTTGAATCTTGCACTTTCCATTCCAGCAGCCATTCGCTCTCTACCTCATGGCAAACACGGGGAAAATCCATTCTCACACTTTTTTTTGCCAGCTTCTCGGCATCAGTATATATATATATACTGAAGCACATTAAAAACGCACCACTATTATATATACTGATGCCGAGAAGCTGGCAAAAAAAAGTGTGGGAATGGATTTTCCCCGTGTTTGCCATGAGGTAGAGAGCGAATGGCTGCTGGAATGGAAAGTGCAAGATTCAACCCATGGGTGTGTGTACAGACTACATGAAAACGATGAAAGTTACACGTGCAACACGATTCTCAACAGCTATGACCCTGAAAATGTGTACGCGTTGTGGCAGTATACTCGGTATAAAAAGGCCGTTGAGACAAAACACCCAGTACATGTGCTTGAAATGCCACGACTATCTGAAAACGACCGCCAACGAGCCATTGGTATGTTGGAGACCGGAATGAGCTCGCGGGCCATTGCCAGAAGGATGAATTGCCACCACAGCACTATTGTACGTCTCAATGAACGTTACGAAACCACTGGCAGTGCCCGGGATAGACTTCGGAGTGGCCAACCACGAGTTACTACCCCTGCGCAAGATCGTCATATTGTGCTGAGTTACCTAAGGAATCTTTCTCTCCCGGCAAGTCAAACAGCAAGAGCAATAGTTGGTAGACATGGGCAAGTCTCTCGAATGACAGTCATACGACGACTCAGAGATACAGGCCTTACTGCAAGACGACCTTATGTTGGGCCAAACTTGACTCACAGACATCGTTAGCAGCGCCTGCAATGGGCAGAGCAACATATCAGATGGACTAGACTGCAGTGGAATGCTGTCCTATTCACAGACGAGAACAGATTCAACATATCCTTTGCAGATGGACGTATGCGGATTTAGCGACGGTGTGAAGAGCGCTTTGCAGATTGCTGTGTCAACCGATTTCGAGGAGGCAGTATTCACATTTGGGGAGGATTTAGTTTTCACCATCGCTTGCCTCTTCACATCTTCCGTGGAAATGTTAATGCTGTGACATATCGAGATGAGGTTTTGGATGCACTGGTTGCTCCTGCGTTCACAATTTATCCAGACTTGCAGCTTCTCCAGCAGCATAACGCACGTGCATTTTTTTGTATTTTTGGTTTTCTCCCTTGCCTGCACAGAATGCAATGAATTTCATAACAATCAAATGTACAAATTAATGACCAGCATGGATTCATAGGAAAATGAATAAAGATTCCAAATATGTAAACTTGTACACACTTATATTTACATTTCACACTCTGTTCCTGGATTATACAGGTGGTGCGTTTTTAATGTGCTTCAGTATATATATATTTTATATATTTATATATATATATATATATATATATATATATATTATATATATATATATATATATATATATAATATATATATATATATATATATATATATATAATATATATATAACCATTACTTATAAGAGGGCATTCATTGGATTACTCCAACTGGGGGCTTGACGGGCCAGAATCATTGCGTAACCCCTTCACAATAGGCGACGGACCAGATAATAATTTAATAAATTTGCTCAGCCCTTAAGCAGCGTTTGTTCTTTACTTCTGGGAATTTCTTGTGAGAAGGTAGAAACGACATTCATCTTCTATTTATATCTTTGCCAAGAGTAATCTTGCGCGAAGATACCTTGGACGGCCTACTTTAGATATGCTTGCGTTGTGACCATTAGTGGACCACTACTGCAATGCAAGGGGAGGCAATCCCGTGACACAGACCGCAACTCAGGTGTTAATTGTCTGATTGTCGCTGGCCCCGGGAATGAGTTACGTCAAAGTAGCTATCTCTCTTCACGTTTGCCGTCTGTATCGAAAGGTGGCGAGCCGGCTTTTCATGATAAGAATATCGCTCGCTGACCGGTTCAATAAACGTGGTATTATCACGAGTCACCTGGCGTAACGTAAACAGTCTGGGAGTGGTCCCAGAAAGATTGTAGGGCGTAAAATATGCCAAATAATCAAAATAATAAGATGATCAGTGAGGAAAATGAAGAAAAAGAGATGATACTGCCGGAGGGGATGAAGATGTGAGAGAGCACAAAAATACATGCACAACCCGTTCTGAGACAATGGGAATGACAGCATAAAGTCACTGACTGAATATATGGGTGTGACGTGTAATGGAAAAGAGTCTACAGTAATCTAACAGCCTAATGCAACCTAATTGCTGCTGATTTGCTAGCTAAAACATGCATTAAACAACCCGTCCTGTCTTCTGCAGCTTACCATTTTGTTCCCGCCCTCTTTCTTTACACACTGGCAAACGCGGTGTTTACAATCTTCTTAGACCTGTCAGTCATAGCAGGAAACAAATCACGCTATGGTTATACTTCGTTCCACTCACTCGAGCTCATCTGTCAATCATATAATACTTGACAGCTAGACAGCACGTGAAAAGTAACAGAACAGACCTTTGAAGTTCACTCAGGGAAAATCTAGAACTCCCCTAGTACTCTTTGATCTTGAGCACGGGCATTCTAACGGGAAACCCGCTAGGAGAACAAAAGTCTTTTGATCTCGGTCAAAACTCCAGACGAAAAACTCTGAGAGACCGGGAAGTAAAGCCTTTCATCTTGGGAACTCTAGCTTCTGAATTGTCGTCCCACACAGGAGTGCGAAATAACGCCATTAGAGATCAAGAGCAATATATGATATATATACTGCTGTTTCTAAAAACCCAATCATCAGTCGTTAGTCAGAATCCAAAGAGTCTAGCGCGCAAACCTAGAACCATTTTCTTTTTGGAATATCGTTTATACGTGATTCGTGGAGATTTCATTCTGGATTTCTGGTAAGAGGAAAATAGTTCAAAGTATTAGAAGTATTTCACGGTGATAGCCATTTAAAGTTAAACCCTTATTCTTCACTTAGATTTTTTCTTGCCAGTCAGGCGTATTAAATAAAATAACGCGTAGCGATTTTCATAAACAGATATCCCAGTAAAATGGTTAGACCATGCCATTGACTGCTTCATAACTGAGACGAGACCGTATTTATGTTTTACAGCGTAGACCGACTCGGCACTTAACTCTCCAGGAGAGAGAGAAATAAAAACGACTGTTAACCAGACCGGACTTAAAGGCGTTAGACGACTGACAGTGGGAGAAAAGAATACATGTTATATTTCATTTGTAATTATTGTTATTATAGCATCTATTAATTTTTAAATGCCAATATGACAAAGTAACAGACACCAACGATTTAATAGTAACTAAATGATAGGTAATTATGTTGTACGTGTCGTGTATTGAAGAAATAGAGGAAATAAAACACTGTTCGAGTGACCCGCCGGCCGGGAGACTGTGAGGGTGAGTCATTATCAACTCGGTCCGAACAAGATCAGCGGTCAGCAAACGTCTGTAGGCCGCAGGGCAAACAAAGTGTATCTTTTCATTTCGGCTATTCGGCAGGATTGACAGAGCAGATGAGAGATTGTCTTGTCTTCGTCCGTATATTTATATATATAATGGTAGCATTTTCCAACAAATGTTTTCTTGTATTTTTCGCAGACCTGATCCCCCAAGTGGACGACCAGCGGTCTTTTTCATTTATAATGTGTGTACTAGCCCGATTTTGTGACTAAAATATAACTACTGGACTTACCAAATCCAGGATAATATGTTAACAGCCCACAGTGGAGTATACTTGATTTCATCATTATTTTATCCCCGACACCTGACAGTTGTAGTTAATTGGAGTACCTAGTTATACACTGTGCAGGACCGGCACTCTGGCAAGGAGTCGGCCGTTAAAAAAAAACATCAATCATCATCCTCCTTGAGATTAGGCGCAATAAGATTATCCAGATACTAGAAGTATCCCCTCTCTTAAATGGTAAACACATCAAGGCTTCTCACACTATTCACCTGGTTATATTGAAACCAGTACCCAGATAGAAGTTCCAGACCGAGTGGGAAACAAGCCTGTTTTCCCCGCCCGCCCATACACAGCAAGCGTAATCGCAATGGATTTTTTCAGTTGTAGTTCCTGTATCTAGACTTATACTCCCCTTGGGCACCCCATCGGAGGAAAAGTGACAGTTTAGAACAGTGACTATAACCTTTAGGATTCATACTTCTCCCAGGATTAATCGTGGAAAATAGCAGATTCGGCGTTCACCTAATTAGTATTTTTTTTTGGGGGGGGGGGGGGGGGGGGGGGGGAATTAACTGGGGCCAATTTGTACCCTCGACAGCTGGAGTGGTACAATAATCACAGTGAAACAGGGATTTCAAGGAATATTCTATAACCAAGGGATACCACAAACCCACGAGTAAAAGACAATAGGTAAGAGAGTGAGAGGTGGCCATTGAGTGAGAGTGTGTGATGATTTTTTTGGTTTGCTGGAAAATATCTATTAATTTGGTTGTTTGATTTTCTACTTGGTCATATATCGCACCAAGATGTGTTTATTTCTGTAACCTAGTGCTAACCGTCAACCTTTGGGTTAATATTTCTGGGTTTTCCTCCATACGGTGAAGGCGCACCATTCTTTTTTTTGCATCTATATGTATGATTCTTGCTATCTTTGGTTATTTGATGTTGTAACAAGTTTAGTGATAATAAACAACAATGAATTTAACTTTGTGTATTGGTCAGACCCATACCCATTTATCCTTAGTTTTTCACGTGTATGTGTCTTGTTGTCACATAGTGTTGTGTGTGTAGCGTAACTTGTCTTATTTTAGATAGGGAGGCAAAGACTATCTTGTAAACAAAGCACAGTTGTACGGATACGATGGAGGAGAGAAAACCTACTCACTCCAGAGACATATCTTTCCCTCAAGCTACCACCAGTGAAACCTATTTCTATACATTTTCGTGTATCTGTCAACATTCACTCTTTACGTAGACGGGCCAAATAAACCAATTTACCTACCGTACGACAATGGGACACATTCATAATATGTATAACATAGAGCAGGAAGTATATGGGGGAAGCGAGTGAAATACAAACGCCTAGGAGAAAGGTTAAGGATAAGGAAAAGACGCTAAGGACCAGATAACTTAGTTTCGACAAGAAAGTAGAAACGTGTAAGGAAAGTTAGAGCATTAGGAAATCAGGAAGCAGCTGCCGAATTAGGCTACTACAACAAACAACTGCACTGTCAGAGATATGGCAGAAAACAAGGCCATCACACATAAATTCAAATAATAATCTGAAGCATAAAATACATCATGTATCACATGACTACAGATGTCAAGTATGCTTTATGTACTCGTGACATCACATATAGGACCGACTCCAGTAACAACACATAAAAACTTGCACCAATACAAAATTCATAAATACGGTCACCAGTAACAGCTGGCTTACTCTGAGATTTTATAAGAAATTCACGACAAATATATTCAACTAATAGATGCAATCTGCCATCAATGGTACCTATACCTTGTAGCGGTATGGCAGCTTGCGTACCCTGACAATCCCCAGAGCTATGCCAGTGGGAGTTTTACTCCTGGTAGGTTCAACCAAGCTGGACTGGTCTGTGTGGGTAGGGGTCAGACAAAAGCTGGTACCCTGGTCCTCCAGGTTGGGGGTTTTAGCATAGGGCTGACACCCCTGTCTATGTAAAAAAAAATGAAGTTACGGAAACAACATCAAATGAACAAACTTTGCTGCGGGATGGACATTCGGAGTCTGTGGCTCGTATAACTGTCAGTGGTGAAAGCCGAAAGGAAGCCACTGACATGAAAACGGATGTCCTGACCGCAAAACAGGATACAAGAATAGGATTTTGGAATGTCAGGACAATGTACGAGACAGGTAAACTAAGACAGGTCACGGCAGAAATGAGAAACTATAGGTTACACATCCTGGGGATAAGCGAGAGCAGATGGACAGGGGCAGGAAAAGTTAAAACAGCAACAGGAGAAACAGTACTTTACTCTGGAAGAGAGGATGGACAGCACAGTGAAGGCGTAGCCATTATTCTACAGAAAGGACATTACTGGAATGGAAACCCATCAACAACAGACTGATACGATTGAGATTGAGAGGGAGATTCACCAACACTACAATAATACAATGCTACGCACCAACGAATGATAGCGATGAGGAGGTCAAGGATGAATTCTATCAACAACTGCAGAAAGAAATGGAAGACACACCTAGATATGATCTTGTTATAGTAATGGGAGACCTCAATGCGAAAGTTGGTACACACAATACATATAATGAAAGAACAATGGGGAAATGCGGCAGCGGAACAGCAAACGAAAATGGGGATAAGCTAATAAGTTTCTGTAGCATTAACAACCTGGTCATTGGAGGAACACTTTTCCCACATAAGGAAATTCACAAGTTAACATGGGAATCACCAAATGGTCGGGACAGAAACCAGATAGACCACATCATGGTTAACGGTAGATGGAGACATGCATTACAAGATGTGAAGGTAAGAAGAGGTGCAGATGTGGGAAGTGATCACCATTTAGTAGTAGCAAAACTGAAAGTGAAACTAAGAAGGGCTGGACCAACTGTAACTACACAGAAAAGGTTTGACATCAGCAAATTGAAGGACCCCCTTACCAGAAAAGCTTTTGCGGCCGACATTAAGAAACGATATCAATTTGCCAAAAGCCAGGAAAAGACATTGACTGATGATATAGACCAGAATTTCAACACCATTTCAACAATATATAAGGAAAGTAGCAAATCATGCTTAGGATTCCAGGAAAGGAAGAAGCAAGACTGGATAACACCAGAAACACTAAACACCATAAAGATGAGAAAGGAAATGAAAAGAAAGAAAACAGAAGCGAAGTCCCCCAGGTTAAAGCAACTATATAGCGAACAGTACAGTCAGCTGGACAAGGAAGTTAAACGCCAAACCCGAGCCAACAAAAGGAATTTCCTAGACGATCTTGCAAAACAGGCAGAAGAGGCAGCACTGAGAAATGAACAAAGCACAGTATACAAAATAACTAAATTCATCAGCGGAAAACAAGGTGCAAACAATATTACATTAGTAAGAGATAAGCAAGGAAATCTCATCAAGACAGCAGAGGGACAGGAAACAAGATGGGCAGAGCACTTCAGAGAAACTCTGAACAAGGAAATACCAGAGACACAATTGAATGTTCCTGAGGCTGAAAACGATCTAGATGTAAATACAGACATTCCACGAAAAGAAGAAATCATCACAGCAATCAAAGGGTTAAAGAACGGTAAAGCTCCGGGCCATGATAACTTAAATGCAGAGCTATTTAAGACAGACCCTGAGCTAGCAGCAGAACTATTAGAACCACTATTTGCACAAGTGTGGAAAACGGGGACAACACCATCAGAGTGGAACAAAGGAATAATTGTCAAATTGCCCAAGAAGGGAGATCTTGCAGACTGCAATAATTGGAGAGGAATCACTCTTCTCTCAGTTCCCAGCAAAATACTAGGCAGGATAATTATACAGAGAATTTCAAAGGCAGTAGACTACAAACTGAGGAAAGAACAAGCAGGATTTAGAAAGAACAGAAGATGTGTAGACCATATATTCACTCTCAGGAACATTATAGAGCAGTGCTCAGAATGGCAAAGACAGCTTTACATAAATTTTGTTGATTTTGAAAAGGCTTTTGACAGCATACATAGGGACAGTTTATGGAAAATACTGAGGGCTTATGGAATTCCAAGCTGCATAGTGTCAATCATAAAAAGCCTCTATGCCAACTTTACGTGTAGTGTTGGGCAGAGCAACCTAACCTTCGAGGTGAAGACAGGAGTACGACAGGGATGCCCCTTATCAACCACTCTATTTTTAACAGTCATAGACTGGGTGATGCGCCAGACAACAGAGGGCAGTCCAAGAGGAATAAGATGGACTACATTTTCTACATTGGAAGATCTGGAATATGCAGATGACATTGCACTGCTGGCACATTCACATCAACACATCCAGGAAAAAACGGATAGACTTAATAAATTTAGCCAGCAGGTGGGCTTGAACATCAATTTAAAGAAGTCTGAGGTCATGACGCTCAATGTGAGCAACCCTGAGCCCATATCAGTAAGGAATCAGCAACTGGTACAGACAGATACCTTCACATACCTAGGAAGCATAGTAACACCAGACGGTGGGGCAGGCAAAGACATCAACATCAGAATGAATAAGGCAAGAACAGCCTTCTTTAGCCTAAATAACATCTGGAAGTCCTCCCAATACAGCACAAGCACAAAATTAAGATTATACCAGAGTTGCGTGCTTTCTGTGCTTCTCTATGGTGCGGAATGCTGGAGAGTCACAGAGAAGGAAATGTCAAAATTGTCCTCTTTTCACACAACATGCCTAAGAAAAATTCACCGCATCTTTTGGCCGAATACCATCACCAACCAAGATCTGCTTACTCGTAGCAAGCAAGAGGACATGCACACCATCATAGCTGGCAGACGCTGGAGCTGGGTTGGTCATGTCCTCAGAAGAGACCCCGATGCCATCACAAGAACAGCTATGCTTTGGACCCCTGAAAGAAAGCGAAAGAGAGGCCGACCAAAAACAACTTTGCGGAGGACTGTGGAGGCTGAGATGCAAAGAATGAACCAGAGTTGGGGCACTGGACGAAGGATGGCCACCGACCGTGCAAAGTGGAATCAATTTGTTGTTGCCCTACAAGACGCCACTAGGCGTGATGGCCACTGACTGCTTTGACGGTCGGTGGTTAAGGATCGAAGAAGAAAAAAGAATAGATGCAATGATATTCATAACGAAGGAAGGAAAAAAGCTTTTTTCCAATGCGCCCTGGCTTTATGGCGCAACATATTTAATAGCGTTCACAAATTGTAAATTTATTCCTTGTCTCCATAAACTGTCCAACTACTCTATTCGTTTTTGTTAGTTTTTTTGTTCCGTCAATCTGTTATTTTTTTTAAAATCTCTTGATGTCTGTTTTTCGCACTCTATAAATTATTCCACTGAACAACTCATAATTTCACCGATGTATTTTTTTATGAAATAAATAAAAGACATTCAGGGGAAAACAGTGCACAAACAACATAATCGACTTTATTTCCTTGTCTCCTCTACAACAGTAAAGCTGAGGTTCAACCTATCTTCACAATAGAGTCAAATGTCTACCTGTGTATTGACATAGATGCCCTCCTAGTCGCACTCAGTCCACCACTGTTTTAACAGACACGTGCGACCTTCAATGTCAGACGCGATATGCACTCACGACCAGGTGGTGGTTGGCGGACTAACGCCACGGTCACATTAATCAATGCATTCACAAAAAGTACAGCGATGCTCGTGTGTAGAATGTTTCTTCCCTTTCATTACAGGTTGTGATAAACGAGCGCCAAAGCCTTATCGCTCTAGCTCTTCCTACATCTTTCTTATTTTATTTTCTCTCACATTGTGCTCTTTCATTCCACATTGGCTCTTTCATCGTTGTTCTAGTAATCTTTTAATCAGGACTGTAATCTTTATTACTCGCGACTTGATTTAGACCTCCACCTTGCATTATCTTTTGAAGTCCACATTGCCTCGTAATAAATCTGGTGAAACACATATGGTCTGACCAAAATCACACACCTGGGCATGGTACAATTTCTTTGATATCTAATTCCCCGGGGAAACCTCAAGAGACATACCACCTCGGACAATTGTTAACTTTGAGGAGAACACTAGACGCTGTGCAAACAAGCGACGGGTCACCACATTGGGACAATGGCGCTTGAGCGAACACATTACGCAAATATTGATTATTTTGCGAGACGTCCAGCTTGGCCAGGTGAAGAAGTATTTTCACGCTGTTTAAACAAACCGCCATGTAATACAATAAGCCCGGCACGACAAAGGGACTCGTTACATGCAAACGACAAGATTTGCGACAGTTAGAGGACAGGTGAGTTTTTAGCCTGCCAATCAGCAAACTCCGGGCGGTCTGGCAAAGACTGACAGGCAACGTGAAGGAAAGTTGGTCGCGAATTGCCCAACCCACTTTTAGACTGACAGCGGGAGCAACCAGATGGCCTCTTAGCTATTGGGGAGAAGCGGAGTTTCACGTCACAGGCAAGATTAGGGAACATATGGGCGTTTAGGAATATAACGTACCGCACAGTACGCTAGAGATCAATCGAGTTTTCAATATTGTGGCGTAGATAAAAATCCTTAAAGCCTAGCCTTATGAGATGGGAATATTTCTTTGTGGATATTGAAATTTATATATGCAAAATTTATAGTGTTCTTAAAGGATGTCACGAAAGGGAAAAAGAAGGTTAGTAGATCTTATACATATTATTAATACTTTGTTCTTATTCTCTAGTTATTTATTTTAGCCTCATAGCTAAATGTGCGAAATATAGTTTTCAATTAATTCTTCTAGTAAAAGTATAGATAACATCAGAAGATTTTCCTCTAAGATGATAGGCTGATAAGAAGTAATTAATAGTTAATATTTCACCTTCATCTAGCTTGTTAAATCATCATCACGGCTTCCATGTGCACCCACTCTCATGCACAATATATTTAACATCATTAGTATGGAACTCAACTCCGCCAAGGCCGGTCCCAAGCCCGGTCGAAAAAGGAGGAGGGCGGCCTGCATGGAGGCCGTAAGGAGGCAGCCCCTCCACCATGCAAAGGCACAACAGGCTAATCACCTGTTTGCTTTAAACTATGATTACGAGTAATATAAGAGAGAAAACCGGACTGATTCTAAAGGCGACGAACTGGAACGGACTACGGACTACGACTTATGGAACTTGGAACACAAGAAGTATAAATGGGAAAGAAGAGGAGCTGGTGGAAGAGATGAGGAAAGCAAAACTAGAAATCCTGGCTATTACGGAAACAAAGAAAAAGGGACAAGGAGTCATGGGTCTCGATGGAAACACGCTGCTATACAGTGGTGTACCCACATCAAAGAGCTAAAGGGGGCGTGGGATGCATTGTGGCCAAAAACCAGAAAGATAGTATCATGGGATGGAACTTTGTCTTGGAGCGCATTATGGTTGTAAAACTAAAAGAAGGACAAAAAAATAGTCAACCTGGTCATAGTGTATGGGCCAAATGAGGATGAGAGAGCAGAGGTCAAAGGAGGAATTCTTCGAGCTGCTTCAAAGGACAGTGGATGACTGCCTAGATGAAATTATCATGCTCGGAGATTTCAATGCCAGAGTTGGAAATGACCATGCTAGATGGGGTGGAGTTATCGGAAGATATGGAGAAGATACTCTCAATGACAATGGAAAGCGACTCCTTAGATTCTGCAGTGAACAGAATCTGATCATTCCCCCATAAGCGCATACATGCATACACTAGGTGTGAACCAACAAAGAATGAGAAGTCAGTGATCGACTATGCCATTGTTAGGAGGAGCTCATTCACATATGTCCGGGATGCTAGAGTCTGGAGGGGGCCAGAGATTGGAAGTGATCACTACCTGCTTACAATCAAAAGAACAACTGAAAGAGTTGCTCAGCCTAGGAACTGCCCAACATCACGCAAGAAACCAAGTAAATGAACGGAAGAAATGAGCATTAAGACCTACAAGCTGAGAGAGCCAGAAATTAAGACCAGATATCAGGGGCTTATTGCTACAGCGGTGAGAAACACAGAAGAACAACCTGATGACTTGGAAACCCTGTGGCTTAAATTCAAGGACATCATAAAGACAGCTGCTGCAGAAGCATGTGGTGAAGCCCCATTTGGGAACAAGAGAAAAAGGACACCTTGGTGGACAGAGGAAGTCAAAGAAAAAATAAGAGAGAAGAAAATGGCATGGAAACAATACTTAGGAGCTAAAAACACAGTAGGACAAATAGAGAAATATAGAGAATATGTGATACTCAGAACAGAAGCAAAGAACAAGGTGCTAGCAGCAAAACAGAAGTCCAGGGAAGAATTTGGAGAAAAGCTAGAAAAAGATGCCGAAGAAAACAAGAAAATGTTCTATAAGACCCTAAAGAACATGAGGAAGGAAAAACAATGCCCTCTCAAATTTATAAAGGACAAGCAAGGCAAATTGCTTACTGCCTCGAAGGAAGTAATGGAAAGATGGAAAGAATATTTCTAAGAACTCCTTGATGGTGAGCAAGGTCAAGCATCAGAAATGATAACCACTAGCACAGAAGAGGAAACAAATGGTGATGAAGATGACATAAAGATGGAAGAACTGAAGGCAGCACTGGAGAAAATCAAGATGGGCAAAGCAGCAGGGCATGATGGTATAACACCAGAAATGGTTAAGTACATGGGAGCATCAGGCGACCTATTACTCTTAAGGGTCCTACAGGCAGCGTGGTGCAACAAGACCATACCAAAGGACTGGGAGATTGCCATCATAACACCAATTTTCAAAAAGGGTGACAATCCACAATCTATGTGGAAACCATAGAGGCATATCATTTCTCAGTGTCCCTGGTAAAAATCTACTCTAGAATCCTAGAGCAGAGACTCCGACGCCTAGCTGAGCCACATTTGGATGAGGTCCAGTGCAGATTCCGAGCAAACCGAAGTACTCAAGACCTAATCTTCACACTCAGACAGCTGAGTGAAAAGGCCCTTGAGTATAAGAGTGAGATCCATCTTTGTTTCATAGATCTGGAAAAGGCATTTGACAGGGTCCCCTGGAGCAAACTTTGGGACTGTTTGGCAAGGAAGAACATTCCAGCACCTCTAATTCATGCTATACAGAGCTTCTACAAGTCTTGCAGAAATTATGTGAGGACGGCAAACCATAAGTCAGAAGAGTTCAGGACCACCACTGGTGTAAGACAAGGTGATATCCTGTCACCTTATCTTTTCATACTCCTCATGGACGATGTTATCAAGTCATGCAAGGAGAGAACAAGAAAGTATTCAGTGGGGTACTGGAAGATGAGACAGGTATGTATTTCAGAGCTGGCATTTGCTGATGATGTTGCCCCGATTGCTAAATCAGAGGCACATCTCCAATCCAACCTGCAAGTCTGGAAGGAAGAGCTGGAGAAGAGAGGGATGGTCATAAGCAGCTCTAAAACAAAATCCATGGTGATATCACGAGAAGAAAGAAGACATCAGATTAAGCTGGGAGAACAGGTCCTAGAGCAGGTCGACCACTTTAAATATCTCGGAGCTATTATAGACCGAAAGGGAAGCATCAAAGAAGAGTTGGCCACTCGAAAAGCAGCAGCTGGGAGACTTTTTCAGGCCATAAATCGAAGATTCCTCAGCAAGAGAGAGGTTGGTAAGAAAACGAAGATGGCTGTATACCGCTCCACCTATGTCCCAGTCTTGACATATGGATGCGAGTCATGTACAATGACTACAACCCATAAAAGCCAGATCCAAACCTCAGAAATTAGGTATCTGAGGAAGGTGGTTGAAGTAACAAGAAGAGACATGGTCCGCAACCAGACGATACGACAAGGCCTAAAATCCCACCCCCTGCAGACCCAAGTAGAACAGTCCCAACTAAGATGGTTTGGCCATGTCTGCAGAATGGGAGAAGATCGGCTACCACGACAAGCATGGGAAACAAAGAGCCAGGGATCCAGACCTCCCAAGACGACCCAGAGTCCGCTGGGAGGACAACATTAGACAATCTTTGAAGGACCGAGGACTAGAATGGAACTATGGCCAGGAGGAAGACAGCCGATAGGATAGTCTGGCGCTCTCTCTTCCAAACCTCTACACCTTACGGTAGAAGGGGAACGACTAAGTAAGTAAGTAAGAATGGAACTCATAGAGATCAACAGTGAGGAGTAGTATAAATGAAAGTCAACCAGTGATATTAAGTGTGAAAACTTACGAAGACTTTTGTGTGTCTTCAGTCCAATATGATCTTATCGTAGTAATGGGAGACCTCAATGCGAAAGTTGGAACACACAATACATATAATGAAAGAGTAATGTGGAAATGTGGCAGCGGAACAGCAAACGAAAATGAGGATAAATTAATAAGTTTCCGAAGCATTAACAACCTGGTCATTGGAGGAACATTTTTCCCACACAAAGAAATTCACAAATTAACATGGGAATCACTAAATGGTCGGGACAGAAACCAGATAGACCACAATATGATCAACGGTAGATGGAGACATGCATTACAAGATGTGAAGGTAACAAGAGGTGCGGATGTGGGAAGTGATCACCATTTAGTAGTAGCAAAACTGAAAGCGAAACGAAGAACGGCTGGACCAACTGTAACTACACAGAAAAGGTTTGACATCAGCAAATTGAAGGACCCCCTTACCAGAAAAGCATATGCGGCTGATATAAAGAAGCGATATCAATTTGCCAAAAGTCAGGAAAAGACATTGACTGATGATATAGGCCAGAAATTCAACACCATTTCAACAATATATAAGAAAAGCAGCAAATCATGCTTGGGATTCCAGGAAAGGAAGAAGCAAGACTGGATAACACCAGAAACATTAAACACCATAACACTGAGAAAGGAAATGAAAAGAAAGAAAACAGAAGCGAAGTCCCCCAGGTTAAAGCAACTATATAGCGAACAGTGCAGTCAGCTGGACAAGGAAGTTAAACGCCAAACCCGAGCCAACAAAAGGAATTTCCTAGACGATCTTGCAAGACAGGCTGAAAAGGCAGCACTGAGAAATGAACAAAGCACAGTATACAAAATAACTAAAATCATCAGCGGAAAACGAGGTGCAAACAATATTACATTAGTAAGAGATAAGCAAGGAAATCTCATCAAGACAGCAGAGGGACAGGAAACAAGATGGGCAGAGCATTTCAGAGAAACTCTGAACAAGGAACCACCAGAGACACAACTGAATGTTCCTGAGGCTGAAAATGATCTAGATGTTAATACAGACATTCCACGAAAAGAGGAAATCATCACAGCAATCAAAGGGTTAAAGAATGGAAAAGCTCCTGGCCATGATAACTTAAATGCAGAGTTATTTAAGACAGACCCTGAGCTAGCAGCAGAACCACTAGAACCACTATTTGCACAAGTCCGGAAAACAGTACCAACACCAACGGAGTGCAATAAAGAAACAATTGTCAAATTGCCCAAGAAGGGAGATCTTGCAGACTGCAACAATTAGAGAGGAATAACTCTTCTCTCAGTTCCCAGCAAAATACTAGGCAGGATAATTATACAGAGAATTTCAAAAGCAGTAGACCACAAACTGAGGAAAGAACAAGCAGGATTTATAAAGAACAGAAGATGTGTAGATCATATATTTACCCCCAGGAACATTATTGAGCAGTGCTCAGAATGGCAAAGACAGCTGTACATTAATTTCGTTGATTTTGAAAAGGCTTTTGGCAGTATACACAGGGACAGTTTATGGAAAATACTGAGGGCTTATGGAATTCTAAGCTGCATAGTGTCAATCATAAAAAGCCTCTATGCCAACTTTACGTGTAGCGCTGGGCAGAGCAACCTAACCTTTGAGGTGAAGAAAGGAGTACGACAGGGATGCCCCTTATCAACCATTCTATTTTTAACAGTCACAGACTGAGTGATGAGCCAGACAACAGAAAGCAGTCCAAGAGGAATAAGATGGACTACATTTTCTACATTGGAAGATCTGGAATATGCAGATGACATTGCACTACTAGCACATTCACATCAACACATCCAGGAAAAAACGGATAGTATAGCCAGCATGTGGGCTTGAACATCAATCTAAAGAATACAGAGGTCATGACGCTCAATGTGAGCAACTATGAGCCCATAACAGTGAATCAGCTACTGGAACAGACAGACACCTTCACATACCTAGGATGCATAGTAACACCAGACGGCGGAGCAAGCAAAGACATCAACAACAGAATGAACAAAGCAAGAACAGCCTTTTTTAGTTTAAACAACATCTGGAAGTCCTCTCAGTACAGCACAAGCACAAAACTAAGATTATATCAGAGCTGTGTGCTTTCTGTGCTTCTCTATGGTGTGGAATGCTGGAGAGTTAAGAGAAGGAAATGTCGAAATTGTCCTCTTTTCACACAACATGCCTAAGAAAAATTCTCCGAATCTTTTGGCAGAATACCATCACCAACCAAGATCTGCTTACTCGGAGCAAGCAAGAGGACATGCACACCATCATGGCTGGCAGACGCTGGAGCTGGGTTGGCCATGTCCTCAGAAGTGACCCCGATGCCATCACAAGAACAGCTATGCTATGGACCCCTGACGGAAAACGAAAGAGAGGCCGACCAAAAACAACCTGGCGGAGGACTGTGGAGGCTGAGATGCAAAGAATGAACCAGAGTTGTGGCACTGTACGAAGGATGGCCGCCGACAGAGCAAAGTGGAATCAATTTGTTGTTGCCCTACAAGACGCCACCAGGCGTGATGGCCACTGACTGCTTTGACGGTCGGGGGCTAAGGATCAAAGAAGAAGTCCAACAGAAGTCTGAGCCGACATTATATGTTGAACGTCTAACCAGAGAGAAGCTATCAGTGCGGACATTTGGATAGCAGAATTCGCCATATAACATCTTTCATTCCTTAATTAAAAAGGAAATATTTCGCCCACTATTAAGACGGTGGACGCAGCATTTTTCGTCACCTTATATCCCGTGCGCACAAGTTCTATACATATTTAAATCAAGTTCAAATCACTCGAAAGCCTACTACATGAGTCAATCTAAAGCTTACAGTTGATTACCTATTCAAATATGAAGTTCAGCTCCATCGGAAGTTTACCATCTGAAGTCAAGCTAAAGAGCTCATAAGTTGATTCTCATATTTATACCAAGTGTAACACACTCTTAAGCGCATTCTAGGAAGCAGACTCCATAGTCATATCCAGTGCAGCTTACTCCAAGTTTATTTCATTAATCACGATTACATACTCAAGTTAATGAGTCTACATAGCAAGAACATTTCGTGAAGATATCCAGTCTGGCCAGTACCCTTCGGAGACTAGACAACAATCATTTTTCATAAGACAACTGTTAACTGTTGGTCAACGCTACCGAGATATTGTCAAACAGTGAAGGACTGTATATCGTCAACGTTCTCCGTACAACCAAAGTTTTCATCAGAACGTCCTCGACTTAGAAATACCCAACTCGACATAACTTATAACAACTTAGGACATTCTATGCCTACATGTGAATCATCCTACCAGGGTGATGCATTTAGAGACACATGGACTGTGTAGATTACTCACCATTTTAGTAACACGTATCATATCATCATCATCATCATCAACAATGAACACAAGTTCATTCTTCTATTTAATTAACTACAATATTAATATCTCATCTGTGTGTTTTTGTGTGAATCATCGTTTACCATCATCATGTGCTAATCCCTACTAACTCTATATTGTGGATATTTAATTAATAAACCCAATAATCGTTTGATCATTATTTGGTTCGTTAATGTATCACTCGTGCTGTCGGTGTTAAATATTTACATACAGGTAAATTTCTACACTCAGATGAGGTTGTGGGGATTTAAATGTTACGGGATCTCAGGGCAGAAGCTAAGGTCGTGGGGAAACAGAACTCTTTCCTTAACTCACTAGAAAACTCTGTCCAGTGGAAAGCATTCGCATTCTCTTCTTCTTGTCCTTATCTCGGATAGGTCTCTATTCTTTCTTAATGAGCCAATTTCTGGAGACCTTCTACCTAATATCTCATTTGCTATTCCTGGCGAAAACTACTGTTGTAGTTGTCTCAATACACACCATACGACACAGGTGCAATACAGAGTTCTTAGTGAAAGACTATACATCCGTTTGAGAAAAGAACTAGCGAGCGACTGCATAAGAACTAGAGAGCGACTGCACAAGAACTAGAGAGCGACTGTATTGCCCCTTCCACTATCTCTCTTCTTACTTGCTACAAATTGGGTTTTGAAAACATCTGTATCAGCCAAGAAGAAATGTGATTCATAGAACTCTGACTGAACAGCCTGAAGATATAGATTTTGCCGACGACCTTGCTCCTCCGTGCCATAATCGTAACCAGAAGCAAGACAAAATAAAAATACCTGATAAGAGACCACCCAAAATGGGTCTGCAAACATAAAGAGAAAAGACAATGATAATGAGAATAGATGAAGGGAACACGCGCCGAAGAAACCTTCTACAGGCAGCATGACCAGGCAGTCCTTGTTATGGAATCCCAAGGGTAAGAGAAGTAGAGGTAAACCGAAAAAACAAAGAGAATAGAACTGAAGACAAAAATGAAGATGATGAGAACATGGAAAGACCTAGAGCTGATGGCACGTGACAGCAGGACTTGGCATGCGTTTGTTGGAGGCCTATACTCCTTAGTTAGCTGAAGGGTGATGAAATGAATAACCAGATGTCCACGTTTCGCCATTAAGCTAATAGGGAGATATACTCAGCCACACTGCATTGCGAACTGGCAGGTTTGTCACTGCTAGGTTGTTCGCGGGGCGCGATCCTCATTTCCCGCATCAATAAGTGGAAACATTAACCATTTCACAACTCAGGAACAAATACACGTACGTCTTGTCAAATGTGACTTTCCATTTTTTAAAACAACCCTTGGGAGCCGCGCTGGTGTAATGGTTACCACATTCGCGGGCGATCAAGCCTAGGCGTGAGCATTCGAAAGAGTGTCATCGACCGGGATTTTGACTGAATAACCTGTACGGCTCCTTAGATAAACCCTGTGGATGGGAAGGAGCGAAACTCCTGACCGGGTTGGAAGGAAAGTCCACAGGCTCCCCAACCTCGCAATGACATGTAATTGGGCCGAAGGGCTGAAAGCCCAAGTGCCGCTATTTAAGAAAAAAATAAAATCGTTTAATTCAGACACTCTTGCACTTTTGCAAGTCAACCCATCCCTAATATTAAAAGCTCTTCAATACTAAGCCTGAAGACGGACGAAGAGAAGGGAAGAGCATTATTCAATCGATATGTGGAGCAAGCGGATAAAGGTGAAAAAAGTGCCCGCCTGAAAATAAAGGACAGTGTACTGGAAAATGCCCTAAGTGGCCAGATATACTTCAATTTCACTTCTGAAGAGGAAGTGGTGTACACATTGAAAACTAGCAGAAACACTGCTCCGGGTCCACATTAAACAGCTCGACAACACAGCCATTATAAATATGGTGAGCGATTTCAATACCAGCATACAAAATGCTGAGGTGCCGGAAGACTGGCTACACAGTTACTTTCGGCCACTTCCTAAACCTGGCAAAGACCCCACACTGCACAACAGCTATCGAATTATCACACCACAGAATGTCTATGGTAAATTACTTGGAAAGATAGTTGCAACTTATCTTGCTACTAATGAGCCACCTCGAAAATTCACACATCCTTCCTGATACCCTGGGTAGCAGCTACAGGCCTATGAAAACAACATTGGGTAACGCTGGAACGTTTGCGTACGATGTGTACGAGGGATTCCAGGGTAAAAGAGAAACGGTGGCTGTCGCAATTGACCTAGAGGATGCTTATAACGGTGTGGACTTTGCAACCCTAATAGATTGTATAATGGCATGTGGTGTAAACCCTTGGATAACAAGGTGGATAGCAGCTGCTTTAATGGAGAGATCAGTTGCATTTCACTTGGGAACTTGGACATCAGAACCAATGCGCATTTGCCCGGTACTACCCCAGGGTTCTCCACTATCACCATTACTGTTTAACATCTACACAGCAAAAGTATCAACCTTTCAACCAACAGGACTGGGACGAACATTAACTTTCGCAGATGACATACTCATGTACAGAACTGGCTGAGACAGACAGGAAATGGTCCTAGACATACAAGAGACACTACAGGCGGTTTCTAAATGGTGTGAGGAACGTGGATCAAAGGTCAATCCCAACAAGGCCGGTGTGATGTGGTGCTCTTTGAACAACTCCATGGTGAAAGCAGACCTTCCAGATATCACTTTCAATGGGCAGAACATTGAAAGGCAAGACAGGCTGAAGTATCTAGGGGTAACGTTTGATCGCGGGCTATTATTCAAGTATCATGTCGAATTGATCACACACAAGTGCAAGCGAGGACTGGCAGCCTTTAAAACAATGGCTGCTGCGCGCTTGCAACAGAGACTATTGTTTCTCTTGTATCATCAGCTCTTGATTTCAGTAATCGAGTACTGGCTATGAATACTCGCGATGTCAGTGTCACAATGTGAACGACTGGAACGCATTCAAAATGAAGGGATGCGACTAGTTTTGGGCTGTACTCGTGATACCCCCATTGTGACAATGAGATACGTGTTCGGATTGCTGTCGATTACATCCAGATATGCGATGGCCCAGGCAAAAGCATATATGGGTAACCACCGACAAAAGACATGAGAATGTAGCTGACATCAAAGGAGCAAGAATCAAGAGGGGGGTGTAATGGATGGCAGAGGCTATGATTGGTCAGGTGACCAGGGTTGAAAATGTATCCAAAGGGGAAGAATGGATTAAGTCAGGGGAGAACTGGATAAACTACCAGCAGATCATCATTAGCCTGGGAGAAAGTGCAGATCTTGGGACAATGGAAAAGCAGAGCTGGAGATTAATCAGCTGATAAGTGATCATGCTGGGGATGATGACGCCATTGTGTACACTGATGGTGTGTAGTGCGTGGTGAGAAATCAGGATGGAGCTTATCTGCGAGAATAAAGGGCAGGGTCGTTACTGAACAGAGTGGAGCCTACATGACAATAACCTCCAGCATGAGAATGGAGGTAGAGGCAGTTACTGCAGCACTGAGGTGGCTGTCTGAAACTCAACCAGGGCAGTTATATTGTCCGACTCTCAAGCCATGCTTCGGAAAGTTCTGAACGGATGGCTGCGGCAGGAATGGAAACATCAACAGAATCCTCAAGTCTTGAAGAACTTATGTGGATCTACTGCCCTGGTCATGCATGGGTACGTGGCAATGAGAGAGCTGACAGGCTGGCCTCGAAAGCACCCATAGTGGGGACACTGGACATGGATAAGGGAGAGTTACTAAGGGCTATTAATGATCGCCTGCTGGATAATGACATTGCAATGGATGAATCAACACGGCTGCGGCTGTTGGAGTTTGGCATCAAACGTGGGACTAGCAGAAATGGAAGTGAGAGAAGATGCATCCGTCGTATGTACAACCAGCGTGCTACAGGCACAATTAGCATTCATACTATTCGACATATGCTGAGGGAGACTGAGCACCTATGGGTTTGCCCGGAGTGCAGTGAGGTCGATTCTGATTAACAATAACACAGACGCTCAGGTATTTCTACAGTTACGTTCACATTGAACAAAAGTCTACAATCTACATAATCTTAACTTTGTCATTAACCACTATACTGAAAATCAAAAGCGTTCATGAAAAGACAGTTGATCTGTGCAAGCTAGACATAATCTACAGGTGTTTAAAATGTTCCATCAATTGTTACGCTTTGTCTTTGTGTCCTGGTACAGGATTACATACATAAAACTTTCCTTTTACATGCACCGTTAAGCATCTCGGCTAGATGCAGCTTGCACACTTGTAAGGTACGATTTGTCGTGATTTAGTCTGTCTCACAACACGGTCATATTTACCGCACGCCATACTGTGGGAAAACTGTCTGATACAATAGCCAATGAAAACGCTCCCTTCTTGGTGTGTATAATGAAACATTTTATGCTTAACATGGAGGCCCATTGTGTGCAACTTATAGTACGAAGCTATTTAATTTCATAAGGACTAAAGAAGTTTAAACGGGAAGGAGTATATATTTCAACAACGGGAATGTTACTTTAGAGGTAGGTGCAAAGACTTCCTCGAATAGTAGTTTATTAAGAGAGAAAGATCGTGTGAAATGACATCTATACATCAGGGTAGTCCCCAATTTAGCTAGTTAAAGTATGCATAGATTTAAATGCATTTTGCTACCTAAACAATTATTATATAGATCGGTAGAGAAAATTAACAGAATAATTCAAGCTTCAGATGATCAAAATCGGCCCAGAATTAAAGATAATGAATATTAAAAATTTTGATAATTGAACAGAAGGCAAAAATACGCCTCAGTTTTAGATTTTTAACACCGGTTTTGCCCCATGCACTCCGAGACGGGGGATGCGGTAGTATATAAGTCCTTGAACTTGGCTGAATTGAGGCCACAAAATTTGAAAAGACAGCTGAACAGAAGAGAGCGGTAAAAGTGTAAAAGTCATATAACTTTGCCACCGCATCTGCCTAGCAGACCTAGATGCCCATTAACAGCCTGTTACAGCTTGTGTGTATTGCCTGAGGGTAAGAAAGAATATATATATATATATATATATATATATATATATATATATATATATATATATATATATATATATATATATATATATATATATATAATTATGTAATTTTCCTGTGATTAATCCACTTGTGCGTTAGGAAGTGTGTAGTATGTGTTAAGAAAAATTACACGACGAGTGTGTTGCAGGCGGCAACTACCAGCATCTGTATACAGTTAGAGGAAAAGCCAGCCTTGTAAATGTGAAGAATAATTGAGAATGATGGCCAAAGTACGCCTGTAAGTTTGATAAAGTATTTAAAGGAGTATTTCTTAAAGGAACGACACACTTATCAGGAACATAAGAAAGGATGACAGGATTTGTTAAAATGTATTGATCAAGGTATTACTTAGTATTTTATACTAGACCAAATCATTGTATGGAGGCGGATCGTGGACAAATGGATCTAACTTAGGATTTATAAGGAAAGTGTAGTCACATTGAACTGGCTGTGAGTGGTATTGAGATAAATTGTCCTGTGCATATGTTAGCACAATGTCTGACACTGTTCGTCATGTCCATTGTATGTGAGGATAAGATAGTGATGGACCATATAGAGGTTATGTTTAATTTTGTTCCAGGTTTTATCCTGAAACTACCATAATTGTACGAGACATCCACCTCTGCTGGACTCTGTGGTGCAAAGGCTCTTGATGTTCATAGAGCTAGTTACCCAGCTTTCCCGGCCTGGAGATTCAGATCTTGTGTGTTCATGGCTAGAGTGATTTATCCAGACTTGCTGAATTATTTAAATTGAGTTAAAGTTCTGGTTGATATATAAATACATATTTAATTAATTAATTAATTAATCCCCTAGCAGAGCTAATACACTTAATAATAATAAACATTATTCAAGGGAGGATCTTGAGAGGGAGCCCATAGGTAGTCAGGAACAAACACTATCATCATACCTGGAGGTTTATACAGCTTGATCCTACCTTTGATGTCGATACACCCTTACTCTTTTCAGAGAAGGGGGTATTTATGGTAAGACCAGTCTCTTATCTGGCACTATCCTGGTATCATCTGATACATCTTTTTGTCCAGGATACCTTACATTTTCAATAACATCTCAACCCTCTCGCGACACGACTATCGCTGCACTAATTATTTCTTCTTGACTTCATTCATACAGCACACCTATCGTTCTTTCTGGCGCCCGTTATATAGATGACTTCATTCATACAGCACACCTATCGTTCTTTCTGGCGCCCGTTATATAGATGACTTCATTCATACAGAACACCTATCGTTCTTTCTGGCGCCCGTTATATAGATGACTTCATTCATACAGCACACCTATCGTTCTTTCTGGCGCCCGTTATACAGCTCCCTGTCAAGCCCAGGTCCTCAACAAATACACGCCAATAATTCATGTCCTGTGATATCCGCTCAAGATCTCTCCATATCTTCCTTATCTCGTTTACGTCTGTCTCTAGCTCTCTTCTCCCTGTGTTTAAGTGTTTCTCTTACCCTGACGATTCCACAACAGGGACTGACTTGTACTACTATCAACTTGTTTGTTTTTAACGTGTGTCCTTCTCAACGCCGGCATCTTCTCCTCACATCTTGTTTCACTGTTATTTGTCTGATTATATCCATCAGCTCACATTAGTAATTTTGTCAAACCATTTCAATTTTTCTATTCTGCGCAAGCAACTTACATCAATATGGATACACTGGCTAGACAATTTTGGAAGGAGCTCAGAACCAAACTGAAGACAAATTAAACTTTTGTAAAGCAACTGAATTGATGGAAAATACCGTACAGAAAACAGTATGGGTAGAGCGGCGTAGAAACAAAGCGGACATACCAGACTGAAATCAGTACTCACATCTGTTGCACTGCAAGCTGTTACACCACAATGTTTATTAATGCATAACTGCGTAAGGTGATGAGTGCGGCTTTTCTGCTTTCATCTAACAAAAAATGTTTTAAACTATCCCCCAAGAAAGGATCACGAGTCAGCAATGTCACGAGTTCGTGATACGATGCCACAGTTATATATCAAACCTTGATTACCTATTTATTTTTTTTCCTTCCCGCATATGGCATTGAAGCGTTATTGTAGAGAAGCCGTTTTCGTTTGTGTGTGAAGCATTAATCTGATCAACGTCATATTGCGTTTTTTCCAGATTTATTACACACTTTATATACCCCTTGTCCTGAAACCAGATATTCTGCTGCCGAACTCTTGCACTGATAGTTGACGAGGCTGCATTCTGACAAGATCTCCAAACCATTTTATTTCTTTACAACTGATGCATCTCCACCATTTTACTTTTTTCCACCATCACATTTTCCCCTTCTACGTTGACAGCACATACTCTACGATATTTTATGTAACTCTACAATACATTTGTTGTGAATTACAAGAAATCATTACTGAATAGGCAGGAACAAACTCTCGCATGCTGAAAAACTATAGGATGTAGGAACAGCTTTTGGACATCATCTGACCGTTGCACCATACACGTGTACACATGCAGTAAGAACATCGAACGCCTTATATACAACAATACATGCGAGCAACAGAAGTGTGCATGATGATCTCTACTATTTACCTTTACTTATGGATACATTAACATCACAGGTAAATCCGGAATCAGATGCTGTAAATGTATAAACATATAAGGAGGGGAAACCTGAGGCCTGTAAACAAACAAACAACACACACAGGTATGTTATCAGGCACTCAGTGAGAAATAAAGAAGTAGAAGATCAGACAACAGAAAAACAACAGAAGTGTTTAATAGTCAAACTGCAGAAGTGATTGCGTCTATAATTAGTCTGGGTCGTCCTATGGTACATATCCGGGTCACGTGGGGGGTCGTGCTAGACCTCTGTCGGTGAAGCATTATTTTTGTAATGCTTAGCTGGCAGAGTGGATAGTGGCGATTCGCTCCCGTGGCTAGGCGGTGGGTGTCGTTCGGAAGGTCCTGGTTCGATTCCCGGTAAGCCTATCACTTCTGTTGTTTTTCTGTTGTCTGGTCTTCTACTTCTTTATTTCTCACTGAGTGCCTGATAACATACCTTTGTGTGTTGTTTGTTTATTTATTTGCTGTAAATGTACTACTGTTTGCAGACCATGAAGCTCTCTACTAAAGCACACAAAAAAGGACTACACTTATACAGGCGCAACAAATATAACACATTTTGATATATAACAAGAAGATCGGTATGTATATGAGTAAGTCTAAAAGAGAAGTGAATAAGATCAGCAGAAAACTAAGCCTAGACAATGTTCCTGTCAAAATGACCTAGGCCACACCTAGTTAAATAGTAAAACACCTAGCGTATCAGCAGAAGGGACAGATAAATGAAAAAAGGATGTCAAAAGGTCAAACATTGGCTTACCAACAGAGTCAAACGTCCAGGCACATACATCGTTAATGAGACAAAGCGGTAGCTGACAGATACTATATTCATCCGTCACTCTGCTATCAAGGTCAAACATGGCCATTATCTGAAAGAAAGAAAAAAAATATGAGATAATACAATGTAAAATCAGACACAAAATCTATGAATTACAAAACAAAATGCGTAATTTTAAACCAAAATATGAAGTTACTTGGCATACCATCATGCAGTAACAAAGTAAAGAGAGATCCTAATTTTAAAAAATAAAATAAAATGGTGTCGACCTATAGTTAGAAGACAACCAAATCAGCTGTCAGTTAAAGGTCTCAGCCGAAGAATACCTAACTCTAGGGACATGGAAAGCCTGGCAGGAAGTTAAACAGTGTCCATGAGATTCTAAAAAAACATGATATGAAAGAAAGAATGATATGCTAGCTCCTTATGGAGCGCTGACACCCCACGGCAGCAAGCTCCAGGCAGGATGTATGCACCAGTGTGTGCCATATACAGTGGTGATTTCGGTAGCAATTAGTTCCATAATTTGAGGTCATGTCGGAAGAGCTTCTGATGTTATTAAAAATAAGAAGATATCCTGGACATAAAGGTGTATCAGATGATAAATTAATATGAAACAAATATAAAGGTATGTTATCAGGCACTCGCAGGAAATAAAGAAGTAGAACACCAGACAACAGAAAAACAACAGACATGAGTGGCTTACCCAGGATTTGAACACTGGACCTTCCGTTTGTCGCACGGAAGGTCCAGTGTTCAAATCCTGGGTAAGCCACTCATGTCTGTTGTTTTTCTGTTGTCTGGTGTTCTACTTCTTTATTTCCTGCGAGTGCCTGATAACATACCTTTATATTTGTTTCATATTAATTTACTGTTTACAGGCCTCGGGTTTCCCTCCCTTATGTGTAATAAATGTGTATCAGATGATACCAGGATAGTGCCAGAAAAGAGTCTGGTCTTATCAGTAATACCCCCTTATCTGAAGAGAGTAAGGGTGTATAGACACAAAGGTAGGGTCAAGCTATGTAAGTTCCCAGAGAAGATGGTGAAGTAGTACTCTGAGTCCCTAACTGCTACCTCTCCTGATCCGCCTCTGTGATTATGGTATTTAATATTGTTTCTGACTCTGCTAGGGGTAATTTATATAACTAAATTCACCAACAAGAACTGTAATTCAACTTAAAGAATTTAAGAAAGTCTGCTGGTGAATATTTACAATTTAATTAAACAGTTACTCTTTTCTGTTTGAAAAGTTTTAAACTCAAATATTTTACAACAGTAAATAAATAATAACAGTTCAACAAATGTTTTTCACTTGTGTTATGATGTCTATCATTCTGTAGACCTTTTAGCTTGCTTGATTTTCACTGAAGAATTTCTAGTGTTATTATTACAAGTTAATTGAGCTCTATACGTTCATCACAAACTGGATGCGGTTAACTTTGGTGATCATGAATAAGCTACACAGTTGCCTTTGGAGCAACTTATCTGAGTCACTGCAGATGGCTCCCTCTGATGCTGGATATACTCTTCATGGCTCCCTCTGATGCTGGATATACTCTTCAGATGGAAATCTTCCCAACTTTTACATAAGCTATGGTTGGCCCTCTACTTTAGACTGGCACTGCATACGTTGCAAATTCAATATGAGACGCCTCTGCTTATATGATGTAGGCTTTTGGTTAAAGGATTAAACCTGAAATGAAGTTAAATGCAATCCCTGTATTTGCCTATCAATATCCCTATATGACACAGATGGGGACGATAGACAATTTCAGACTAGCGTGCTAGCAGATGCACAAGGTATAGTATAGTAGCAACAATCATTTTAATTCAATGTGATCATAATTTTCTTCTACCTTCTACTCTTTCGTTTCCCATGATTCGCCTCCATACAATAATTTGGTTGCAAATAAAACTACTAAGTAATAGGTCAAATTATACAGTACTACAATCCCTTTCATCTTTCCTTATGGTCCTGGTAGGTGTCTCATTCCATTCTTACTTACTTACTTAGTCGTTCCCCTTCTACCGTGAGGTGTAGAGGTTTGGAAGAGAGAGCGCCAGACCATTCTATCAGCTGTCTTCTTCCTGGCCTGGTTCCATTCTAGTCCTCGGTCCTTCAAAGATTGTCTAATGTTGTCCTCCCAGCGGACTCTGGGTCGTCCTGGAGGTCTGGATCCCTGGCTCTTTGTTTCCCATGCTTATCGTGGTAGCCGATCTTCTCCCATTCTGCAGACATGGCCAAACCATCTTAGTTGGGACTGTTCTATTTGGGTCTGCAGTGGATGGGATTTTAGGCCTTGACGGATCGTCTGGTTGCGGACCATGTCTCTTCTTGTTACTTCAACCACCTTCCTCAGATACCTCATTTCTGAGGTTTGGATCTGGCTTTTGTGGGTTGTAGTCATTGCCCACGACTCGCATCCATATGTCAAGACTGGGACATAGGTGGAGCGGAATACAGCCATCTTCATTTTCTTACCAACCTCTTTCTTGCTGAGGAATCCACGATTTATGGCCTGAAAAAGTCTCCCAGCCGCTGCTTTTCGAGTGGCCAACTCTTCTTTGATGCCTCCCTTTCGGTCTATAATAGCTCCGAGATATTTAAAGTGGTCGACCTGCTCCAGGACCTGTTCTCCCAACTTAATCTGATGTTTTCTTTCTTCTCGTGATATCACCATGGATTTTGTTTTAGAGCTGCTTATGACCATCCCTCTCTTCTCCAGCTCTTCCTTCCAGACTTGCAGGTTGGATTGGAGATGTGCCTCTGATTTAGCAATCAGGGCAACATCATCAGCAAATGCCAGCTCCGAAATATAGACCTGCCTCATCTTCCAGTACCCCACTGAATACTTTCTTGTTCTCTCCTTACATGCCTTGATGACATCGTCCATAAGGAGTATGAAGAGGTAAGGTGATAGGATATCACCTTGTCTTACACCAGTGGTGGTCCTGAACTCTTCTGACTTATGGTTTGCTGTCCTCACATAATTTCTGCAAGACTTGTAGAAGCTCTGTATAGCATGAATCAGAGGTGCTGGAATATTCTTCCTTGCCAAACAGTCCCAAAGTTTGCTCCAGGGGACCCTGTCAAACGCCTTTTCCAGATCTATGAAACAAAGATGGATCTCACTCTTATACTCAAAGGCCTTTTCACTCAGCTGTCTGAGTGTGAAGATTAGGTCTTGAGTACTTCGGTTTGCTCGGAATCCGCACTGGACCTCATCCAATTGTGGCTCAGCTAGGCGTCGGAGTCTCTGCTCTAGGATTCTAGAGTAGATTTTACCAGGGACACTGAGAAGGGATATGCCTCTATGGTTTCCACATTGTCGATTGTCACCCTTTTTGAAAATTGGTGTTATGATGGCAATCTCCCAATCCTTTGGTATGGTCTTGTTGCACCATGCTGCCTGTAGGACCTTTAAGAGTAATAGGTCGTCTGATGCTCCCATGTACTTAACCATTTCTGGTGTTATACCATCATGCCCTGCTGCTTTGCCCATCTTGATTTTCTCTAGTGCTGCCCTCAGTTCTTCCATCTTTATGTCATCTTCACCATCATTGGTTTTGTCTTCTGTGCTAGTGGTTATCATTTCTGATGCTTCACCATGCTCACCATCCAGGAGTTCTGAGAAATATTCTTTCCATCTTTCCATTACTTCCTTCGGGGCAGTAAGCAATTTGCCTTGCTTGTCCTTTATAAATTTGAGAGGGCATTGTTTTTCCTTCCTCATGTTCTTTAGGGTCTTATAGAACAATTTCTTGTTTTCTTGTGCATCTTTTTCTAGCTTTTCTCCAAATTCTTCCCAGGACTTCTGTTTTGCTGCTAGCACTTTGTTCTTTGCTTCTGTTCTGAGTGTCACATATTCTCTATATTTTCCATTTGTCCTGTTGTGTTTTTAGCTCCTAAGTATTGTTTCCATGCCATTTTCTTCTCTCTTATTTTCTCTTTGACTTCCTCTGTCCACCAAGGTGTCCTCTTTCTCTGGTTCCCAAGTCCGACTTCACCGCATGCTTCTGCAGCAGCTGTCTTTATGATATCCTTGAATTTATTCCAGAGGGTTTCCAAGTCATCAGGTCGTTCTTCTGTGTTGCTCACTGCTGTAGCAATAAGCCCCTGATATCTGGTCTTAATTTCTGGCTCTCTCAGCTTGTAGGTCCTAATGCTCATTTCTCCTGCTCGTTTACTTGGTTTCTTGCGTGATGTTGGGCAGTTCCTAGGCTGAGCAACTCTTTCAGTTGTTCGTTTGATTGTTAGCAGGTAGTGATCACTTCTGTGGTGAAGTGAGATGTTATAAATATTTATAGGGGACTTAGTGTACTGACTGAGATCAGCTGTGAAGGTATCTATATCTAATAAGAGTAGTGTATTATAGATAACCTTACTTGCTGCCATATATATTTATATCTCAGTCAGAATTATTCTGGAGTAGTGTGATGATTACGTTATGTGTCTAGGGTATGTGTATGATGAAGTGTAAGTCAAAACAACAACAGACAGATAAACAATTTAATTTATTCCACTACACTTGACAACACTGTGACACTCACATACATAAAACACTCTACAAGGATATCTTAAGGGAGTCACTGATAACTTTTCAAATAACAATATGTATTCATTGCTGTCATGAATGAATATGTGTCCTGATTCAAATACAAAGGAACCAGGAATCACAATCAATTTTAATTACAAGTTATATGTACAGAATTTATTAATATGAATATTGTAGTGACATATATTATTAAAAGTATCCTATGTGTGTCAGTTGTGTAGTAGTAATATGAGGTAATACTGGTTTGGTTTTGTTCAAGCTCTGTTGGTATTTGTCATCATGACTTCAATAGTTTGTCTTTATTGGAACTAGTATTGGAGATGTTCTCAGTTCCTGATATTAAAACAATTTAATTCCCCTCTTAATGTTATTTTTTACAATGTCATTTTAAGATGGGGGTACATAATGTTGAGCCCAGCTGGCCACATCAGCTTATCTTGCGTGATGGCGGCAGGAAAAGACTCCTCTGCTCGATTTCTCCCCTGTGCTCTGGAGACACCTCACTGATAGCTAAATGGACCAAGGAGTATGCTGTCCGACTCTGAATTCAGCAAAGCTCTGACCAGGTGCTGCTCAATACCATAAGACCACGGTCCCTGAAAACAAGAAGGATGTACCTTCTACTTCATAACTAATTGATACTCTAGTTCTACACTGAGCACAATACATCACAAACATTGAGTTCAGAGCGTTAGGCCAACTGTCAGCTTCATCTGAAATACTTTATACCAGTATTAACCTCCTTAATGGTTACTACGCCTCTGCAATTCCAGCATTATTTCTGTCTAATCAATAATCTAGGTGTCAGTGTACTGTTTGGCCATTCCATGCAGGTTTACTTTCCTCCGACACCTTCTGTTCAGGCTGGAGCATTATAGGCTTTACATCATGTCCGCTACTGAACTACACATATATACAGGCATAAATTAACAATTCACATTCAATTTTCATTAAAAGATACTGAATGTTTCAAGCTTACCACAATTTATGGAAATAAACACAGATACGTTGACTAGCAATGAATTCTGGCACAAATACTGGCACAAATTCCCATCTGCTTATGTTCCAGGCTTTTATTTAGCAAAAATATGAGCTGGCTTCAACGCACTGTTGCTTTATCAAGCTTATTTGAACTAGTGGTCTCGAACTAACGCTCCTAAGTGATTATATCAGCGAGTCTGGCCAATGGAGCCACGTTTCGACAAGTGTTTGAAAAAATTTTACCTTCCTACGTCTCCCCTAACAACCAAGGATAGCATTTATAGTCCGACTAATCGTGTTTAGCCTTACATATCATTCCAGCCAATCAGTTCAAATGTAACTTGTGGCCCATTTCCCGTACAATGGCGGTTTAAAAAATCTACCACTGAGCGATTCTGATTTTGGGTGTTGTCTGACAGCACCATCATTTTATTTTGGCTATAACTTGTCAATTCCTAGACTATTTGCGTAACGTTTTACATATTTTCAGCCCTCCCTCTCTCTTTCTATTTGAGTCCATCTGTTCGTTCGTTTTGGTAACGTAGTATAATTAATGTTAGGATTAATTTAGGTCATTACGCAGTGCCTCTCAATGTTTTTCTTAGAAATGCAATACCCGTTTTAATGTGTTGTGGAAACGCTTGTATTTATGCAGTGGCTTATCTTTAACGTGGAAACGTTACAATTTGCAGACGAAGCATAAAACAAAGGGGGATTTCGAGTACATTCTTTGTGACAGCACTGTTATTTTACCATTGCTCTTTTCTTTATTAGAATTTATTTGTTAGGCTTTATATTTACCTGATAATTTATATATGTGGATTAGAATATTTCACGACAACTTCCAATCTCTGGCCCCCTAAAGACTCTTGCATCTCGGACATATCTGAATGAGCTTCTCCGAACAATGGCATAGTCGATCACTGACTTCTCATTCTTGGTTGGTTCACATCTAGTGTATGCATGTATGCGCTTATGGGGGAACTTTGTGTTTGTAATGATCAGATTCTGCTCACTGCAGAATCTAAGGAGTCGCTTTCCATTGTCATTGAGAGTATCTTCTCCATATCTTCCGATAACTCCACCCCATCTAGCATGGTCATTTCCAACTCTGGCATTAAAATCTCTGAGCATGATAACTTCATCTAGGCAGTCATCCACTGTCATTTGAAGCAGCTCGAAGAATTCCTCCTTGACCTCTGCTCTCTCATCCTCATTTGGCCCATACACTATGACCAGGTTGACTATGGTTTCTCCTTCTTTTAGTTTTACAACCATAATGCGCTCCGAGACAAAGTTCCATCCCTTGATACTGTCTTTTTGATTTTGGGCCACAATGCAACCCACGCCCCCTTTAGCTCTTTCAGATATGGGTACACCACTGTAGAGCAACGTGTTGCCATCGAGATCCATGACTCCTTGTCCTTTTTTCTTCGTTTCCGTTATAGCCAGGATTTCTAGTTTTGCTTTCCTCATCTCTTCCACCAGCTCCTCTTCCTTCCCATTTATACTTCTTGTGTTCCAAGTTCCATAAGTCGTAGTCCGTAGTCCGTTCCAGTTCGTCGCCTTTAGAATCAGTCCGGTTTTCTCTCTTGTATTGCTCGTAATCATAGTTTAAGACAAACAGGTGATTGGCCTGTTGTGCCTTTGCATGGTGGAGGGGCTGCCTCCTTACGGCCTCCATGCAGGCCGCCCTCCTCCTTTTTCATCCGGGCTTGGGACCGGCATAGGCCTCATTCCATTCAAGAAATACTTCTTCAAATACTTTAACCAACTTACAGTCGTACTTTTGGCCATCATTCTCAATATTATTTATACTCATTTCCTAAGGCGGGCTTTGCCTCTAGTATTTACACATCAGTCTGTAAGTTTCATCCGTTCACACTGTCCCTTCCTAACACATCTATACATGTCTTATCGCACAGATGGATTAATCAATATAATTACACATAAATATATTCATATATATATATATATATATATATATATATATATATATATATATATATATATATATATATATATATATATATATATATATATATATATATATATATTCGTTATTACCCTCAGGCACACACAGACAGGCCCTCAATGGTTGATTAAGGTCTGCTAACAGGTACAGAAGGCAAACACTTGCATTAACATATGCACTTCTTTCCCCCGCTTTCTGTGTATTCAAATCGTGACTGACCGGAGTTTGTTAGGCAAGTCTATTTATGTTGTTGTTCGTCCATCACAAGTGATGAAGACCACTCTGTTCATCCAATTATTAGGATGTTAGGATAGTCTATGAGTACGAAGGTGACTGATGAGCCCGATGCGGGCCTGGAAGGATCTCGGACAGTGTGGGCAGGGAATGTTTGCTTCATGTGAAGGTTTTATTTCACGATCTTTTCTAGCTTGTCTCCGCTGTTCCGCTGCTGCTCTTCTGGAAGATTCGCATGCCACTGCACCTTTACGAAGAGATGTGCGCCAGGCAGTTCGGTCTTGCGCAGCAGCTTCCCATGTGTCTGGGTTTATGTCAAAGGTTTTTAATGAAGCCTTAAGTGTGTCTTTGAAGCGCTTTTTTTCTGGCCACCATGGGAGCGTCTACCCTTCTGCATCTCACCATAAAAGAGTATCTTTGGCAGTCGATGGTCTGGCATGCGGACTACATGACCTGCCCAGCGAATCTGTGACTGCATCAGAATAGTATCGATGCTAGGGATACCAGCTCTGTCAAGAACGGCGGTATCTGGGATCTTGTCTTGCCATTTTAATGATAAGGGTGGATTTAGGCTAAATGATAATGGTGCGCCACAATGCCAGGTACGTTAGCTCCGTATAAGATTGACGACCACTTGCCACCCCTATCGACACCTGGTATTAAAGTGCAAGATGTAGGTGTCTTCTCTGATTTTAGGATGTTGCTGTGTATGTGGTAGTAGAACAGTTCACAGGGTATAACACAGGCAACATGATGTGTAGAGTCATAGAAATGGTAACTTCGTTGTATAATTTTTTCCATTTATTGCACGCCACAAAACAGTCAGGATATTTATATCATCAACATAGTTCAACGAGTTCAGCATTCAAAATCATAGAGTTCTAGTTCGTGAAGCTGTATAAATAATATATATAAATTCTGCAACAGTGTCAGCTGCAGATCATCACTGTTCATAGACAATAATAAATATTCCCTTTCTGATGCTAGCAGATCAGATGTATACAATCAGTCCGTTTACTGTCTGCACGTGAATAGCATACATGGATTACAGGTCAGCTCGACCTTTATAATGTTTCTAAGTCTAACCATCTGACTTGGACGTGATCTCTGATATAACGAATCCTGGAACACAGACAATAGTCTTGTTGGTCTAGAGCGACCCATATATATATAACTAGTTCAGGTATAAAGATACCGGTGACTTAATCCTAGTCAAAGTACCTCTCCATTTTGAATCACACAGGCGAGCAAAAAGGCGACAAAATGACGAACCTCTAGATGATAGCATAAAGTTCGATACAAGAGGAATTACCTTATTTCGGAAAATCAACCATGAACATATGCCTCCAGGCAGGCTTGAATAATACTGGGAAATAGTCTAGTTAGCTAACTAACTCACAAAGACAATGTATTTCCCTCAGAAAATCACAAGACGCAGGTCGCGTCTGCTCGCTACTTAGACCATTTCTAAACTCCCCGAGCTGGCCGGAACAACAAACGAAAACCAAGTCGAGACATGCGCAGAACGACAATCTCTGAGTCGCCGTTCACAATAAGACGATTCTAAGAACATTCGAGATAAAAGTCTTACACAGTCGCGCCTTTTATGGTCATGAAAAGAAGCGTTAAGACAGGTTTTCAGACATCTACCATAGTTGACTGGTACTACCAAATAAGGAGATGTGGTCACGCTTCGTTCAAGAAATTATAGACCGAACGTGTCTCTATACAAGAGGAGGTAAACTCCTAAAAAATAGCAGTATCAATATTTCGGGTTCTGTCCCTTTGACTGTAAATATATATAATATACATTTCAGTCAAAAAATGATCATACATACGAAAAATGTTTATACAAACGAAAAATAATAATGATCCGTGCGTAACATTACCGCACCCTCCCGGGAAAAAAAAAAATGAAACATTTTTTTTTTTTTTTTTAAATCCTGGAGCCGGAAAAAAAAAATCTAGGCTCCTAACGCACGTATGATGCGCGGATATATACCTAACAAATTAGCTCAACGCATGGAGCGACACTGAGATCATATCTCAGATCCTTAGAGAAAAAAATTTATCTAAGTATACGCTTATATATTCCAGGAAGGTGCCACCAACACACGCCACAATGATGGCAACATCATAATGAAAATCAAATTATTCTCATACCAATATATGAAATTAAATATATTATTATGGTATCATACAATGTGTTGCAAATAGCGGTGTAATTTACTAATATACCGCACTATATTATTACATTATATAAAGCAACAGTAATTAATAAGTAATACATGTGTTGATCTTCGTTGACATAAAACATTCAATAGAAGAAGATGTGGACATCATCCGCTCCCAATCTAGGACAGGACTTGATATCCTCAAAGTTCCACAATGGACATAAACTCGCAGACTTCAATGATGTGCTGCGAAAATATCAATAACACAAATCTTAAAGACAACTGGTAAATCTCCTAATACAATCCTGAAAATAATTTATTTAAATGTGGCCGAGTGATCTTTTGGCCCGTATATCACTAACTAAGCCTTCTTAGATAATTACATGGTACAATGTTATAAATTCCCCCCCAAAAAAGTGAGAAAAAAAAATCTACTAACATGTCATTATAATATTGGCTTGTATATCAGGAAATATATATGACAGAAGAATCATGTGGAATCGTGTGGGCATCTGGACAGAATGTCTGCCATCACATTATCCGAACCACGGATAGCTCGAACCGAGAAATGAAATGGTTGAAGAGCTATGGCATAACGAGTGGACCTCGAGCTCTTCAAGTTTTTGCTCTGAATAGCAGTAAGCGCTTTCTGGTCGGTTTCCACAATGAAATGTGCGCCTAGAAGAAATCTTTGTAACTTCAGAATAGACCATACCATAGCCAATAACTCACGGTCTAAAACCGAGTAATTCTTTTCTGCAGCATTTAATTTCCTAGAGATATACATCACCGGATGCAGAGTATCAGAATACTCCTGCATTAGTGCTGCCCCAATCCCAGTTGACGAGGCGTCACTCCGAAGAACAAAAGTCTTCTCAATAGTAGGTAACCTAAGAATAGGTGGAGATGAAAATAGGGCTTTAACCTGGTCCAATGAGGATTGACATTCTTTAGACCAGCGGATCAGATTAGGCGACCCTTTCTTCAATAAAGTAGAAAGCGGTGCCATAATGGAGGACAGATTCGGAATGAATCGTCCGTAGAATTGGATCAAACCTAATAGACTCCTTACTTGTTTCTTCGTCTTAGGGACCGAAATGTTAAGTATTTTTGAAACATTGTGGTCCTCTGTCTTTAAAAGACCACGACCAACACGATGACCTAGGAAAGAAATCTCACTAAATCCTATAAAGGCTTTAGAGGGTTTTGCAGTCAAGTTATACTCGCGAAGAGTGGACAGTAATTCGTATAAACCCAAATAGTAATCTTCCCAGGAATCACTGAATAGACAGATATCATCTAGGTATGCTATGACATCTGTACGATATGCGAGAATTCGCCGCATCATGCGTACGAATGTAGCAGGGGCGTTCATAAGACCAAAAGGCATGAAATTCCATTGGAATAAACCCCTAGGTGTAGAAAAAGCTGTAAAAGGTTTGGCACGTTCAGTTAGCGGGACTTGCCAATAACCTTTAGACAAATCTAGTTTGGTAAAGAATCTAGAATTAGAAAGTTTATTGAGTAGCTCTTCTAATGAAGGCATAGGTTCAGCATCGAACTTCGTAACTTGGTTCAATTTGCGATAATCTACGCAAATGCGAATGTTATTATCCTTCTTTCGAACAATAACCATAGACGAAGAGTATGCTGAAGTGGATGGTTCAATGATTTCCAAACGTATCATTTCATCCAATTCTTTTTCGACTTGAGACTGGAAATGGATAGGTATAGGATAAGGTCTGACTCTGATAGGATTGTGATCAGTAAGCACAATGTCATGTTCAATGACATGTGTGTGTCCCGGGATGTCTGTAAGAACATCCTGAAATGTTTGCAACATCGAAGAAACTTGTCGATGTTCCTCAGCGGAAAGATTTGGAGAAACGGTCACGTTTTTCCAAGATTCCGTAGAATAAAGTGGGACCATAGAAAGAGGAAGATTGACATCAGAAAAAGCAGTTTCCTCATCCTGTATAACTGACAGAGATGAGTACTGACCATGAGTTGCTTGAGAATTGTCCGTAGCCTGGAAAATAGGCTGCAAATAGTCAGGTCTTTCATAAAATTCCGTGAGCATATTTATGTGGAAAGTTTTATGCTTTCCATCAATATCGACAACATAGTCGACATCAGAAATTTTGGAGACTATTGCATATGGACCTTTCCATGCAATTAGAAGTCTGTTCTCCCTTGAAGGAAGTAGAACGAGAGCTTTGTCACCTGGACAAAGTTGTCGTAGACATCTATTCTTATTTGCAAACTGCCTTGCCTTTTCTTTAGCAAATTCGGAAGACGAAGTTGCTAGTTTGCATGCCTCGATGATCTTTTGCCTAAGAGCAATGACGTACTCATAAGAAGATTGAGTCTCATCGCTAATATTATCGGCAGTGATTAGATCGTGAAGTAAAGACATAGGGCCGCGCGGTTGCGCGCCAAAGACAAGTTCAAAAGGGGAAAACCCCGTATGTTCATTGGGGACCTCTCTGTACGCAAAGAGAGCCGCGGGTAAGACCCTGTCCCAATCCTGAGGATGATCCTCAGTTATTTTACCAAGTAAAGTTTTCAGAGTCCTATTTAAACGTTCGACCAACCCATTAGACATTGGGTGATAGATACTGCTGAGAGACCTTTTAATGTGTAGCATAGACATTACCTGTGACATAGTGTCTGATATAAGTTGAGTGCCATGGTCTGACAATATTTCTCCGGGAAAACCCAAGCGAGAAAATATCAGCCAAAGAGCGTCTGCGATATCAGCAGTTGAGATGCTCTTGAGAGGTATTGCCTCTGGCCAACGTGTGCACATATCGACACATGTAAGAATAAATTGATGTCCTCTAGCCGACTTAATTCTAAAAGGACCGATAATATCTATTGCCATTTTTTGAAAAGGGCGAATAGGAATGTCAGCAGCCTGGATAGGCGCAGCATGTCGTGGTCCTTTAGATTTGACCTCCTGACATACTTTGCAAGAGCGACAGTACATTCGTATGTCCTTGCTCACAAATGGCCAAAAGAAAGCCGCAAGAACCCTCGACTTTGTACGGGAAAAAACCCATATGTCCAGCACATTGCGAGTCATGAGCATGTTGCAATATTTGCAATCTCATGCTCTTGGGCACAAGAATTTGTGAATGAGTGGACGTAGTCGAGTCTTGTACCATACGTACAAGTACGCCGTTCTTCATAGAAATCCAAGATTTTCTATTAGTATTTTGATTAGGATCACCTTTTTTTGCTAGAATGAAGAATTTTTGTAAAGAAGGATCTTCTTCTTGCAATTTGATAAATGAGTCACGTGTAATAGTCAAGTGACTATCTTGGTCATTTACTTCATCATTATTAGTTAATGAAGTTTGAGGTGGATCCAGAGCATGTGCTCTTGTGACCACCGCATTGGTAGCTTCAATGTTTTGCTCTTCCCAAACAGCAATCTGCTGTGGGGTACATTCCCTAACTCCGTGAATACGACCAATAATAAGGTCCGCAATAGGGTTTGGAAGTAGACACGCGTGGACCTCTCCCGTGAAGAAAGGAGTAGCAATGTGTATTATAGCAGTAGGATACTTTTCCAACGTGCCACCAAATGTGACACATTTGATGACCTTTCCTGTAGCACAGGATGGATCTACAAGAGATTGCCTAACCCCGACAGTAGTACATCCAGAGTCAAACAACACTGAGACTGGATTACTATTTACAAGCCCCTTATGTAATATAAGAGAACCTCTCCCATCATGAGCAACATTAGCAGGAAGAGCGGGCAAAGGATGACCACAGCTTAAAGTACTAACGGTCTTTGGGTCAAATAAAGTACTGCATTGGATACATTTATTTGCTCTACCAAAATCAAAAGATGAGCATCCGATAGCATTATGGTCTTTATTATCATTAACCTGTTTATCTACTCCCTGAGATTCTTGTTGAACAGAGTTTGTCTGTTGATATTTTTTTCTCTTATGTTGCGATCTACCGCGACCATTATTGCCTCTGCAATTATCATTAAAGTCCCTACTGTAATTTTTATCCTGGTTTGAGTTCCAGTTTCCATAACTGTCATTACCATCTCTATACTGTTGAGAACCTCTATTATCCTGGTATTGAGGTCTCTGAGAAAAAATATTTTCCTCTATACCGATTACCTTTGTGAAAATTTCTAAAGTTAACCGGAGTAGAATAACGTGTAGTATTAGGATGTCTCCAGTTCTGGGAAGAAGAATCACCCTGGAATTGATTACTATGATTCTGGGCATAATACGGTTACTCTTTTTATTGAAATTTTGCTGGCTACCCTGAAATTTACGCATAAAATTTGGGCCATAAGGTGCTGCCGAAGCAACTGGCAGACCTTCTTTTACTTTAGAGTTGCTAATGGTTATGTGAGGATGCGCAGTAACATACTGGCTACAGTATTCTTCCATTTCTTTTATGTTTTTAGGCTTACGCTCATGAAGAAAAGAAAGAAAGGATTCATTAACAGAAGACATAACCTTGTCTCTAAGTAGTAAGTCCGTAAGAGCTTCAAATGTACTCTCTGTCTTAGACAACTCAACCCATCGTAAAAAAGTAAGACGGATGCCTGAGATGAATTCAGAGAATTCAACTCCAGTTTCTGGTAACATGTTTTTAAATTTAAGACGATATCCGTCCTCGTTAAGTTGGTACTTCTTTAACAATGCTGCTCTGACAACCTCATAGTTGTTTTTGTCAGGCACATCTACCATACTCAACAAAGTCAAAGCATCACCTCTAAGTATCTTGGACAGATGATAAACATATAATGTTTTATCTATATTATGCACATTACATGCACTTTCAAATCTATCTAGATAAAATGTTATATCATCGATTGAGGGATTAAATGCTGGTAGATTAAGCTTGAAATCCTTAGCATTAGTCTTATCTGACACCTTATTTGCATCATTAGCATTACCAGCGTTCAATAACTTTAACTTCTCTAACTCTAAAGCTATGAGTTTTTCTTCATGCTCCATTTTTGCTTTTCTGTCATCAGACTCTCTTTGTAACCTTCTTTCTTCAGCCTCAGCCTGTGCCTGCAATTTTCTTTCTTCAACCTGAGCTTGTTTTTCTAATCTTTTATTTTCAGCCTCTATTTCAAGTCTCTTATTTTCAGCCTCTTTTTCAAGTCTCTTATTTTCAGCCTCTTTTTCAAGTCTCTTATTTTCAGCCTCAGCCTGAAGTCTCTTCTCCTGAGATTCTGCTTCTCTTTTTTGTTTTTTCCATTTCCATTTGTAATCTTTTCTCATCCACCTGCATCTGCAGTTTCTTTTGTTCTATCTCAGCATCTATTCTCTTTTGTTCAGTTTGTTCTTTCATTTTCTTTTCTTCCGACTTCAATGCCTTGGCATATTGAACAGTCGCAAATTCTTCTAATTTATCACCTGTCTTCCCAAGGGCTTTACCCTGCTCAATAAAGTACTCAAATGTAGACATGATGTCTAAAATGTGAGTACAGAACCTGAAATAATTAATTATCTTATTTCAATCTTAATAGCAACAAGACTTAATAAAGTGCTTGTATAATCACTATGTTTACTCCAATCTCTGTGGGAAACAAGACTTGACACCAACTTGTATTATCAAATGTATAATAATATCACAAGTCACCTCTTAATTATCAGTGCACTACCCAAATCAGTGCATAACCATCAGTTATTTATCATAACTGCACTACAATAGTGCATAAGCAAAAAACCCACCAGTTAGTTATGATAAGTGCACAATAGACCAATAGTGCATGAGCATATATGTAACAATAGTGAAAGCTAACTATGCAAGAACTATGCAAACAATAACAAGACAATGTAAACAATAACAAAGGTCACCAACAATGTAAACAATAACAAAGATCAAAGTCAATGTAAACAACAACAAAGATCAAAGTCAATGTAAACAATAACAAAGATCAGAGTCAATGTAAACAATAACAAAGATCAGAGTCAATGTAAACAACAACAAAGATCAAACAATACGAAAACATTCGCATAAGTCAAATAAATAAACAGCGAAACTAAAAAGAAATGTGATGACAAAATGCGAAGATATGACAAACAAATGACGCTACAGTGTATACACAAAAATATACGTAAAGAACTGAATAATAGAAAAGGGGAGACCTACAAATACAAACCATCGAAATCGAAACTAAAAAACAGAAAGAAAGAGAGAAAAGAAAAAGAAAAAAAAAATATACAAGAAACAAAAATAAAGCACAACTCGTCACAACTAAACAGATATAGCAACGATTGTCGCTAGCAAATTTCACAGTAGGAAATTCGCACAGTCCCTAACGAAAACGCTAACAGTAGAACCTCTGTGACGTGGTATCTTCTACTGAAAGACACCGCCCAACCGAGAAAACCCGCAGAATATAAACATATAAATATACAAATACAAATAACATATAACATGTAACAAATAGCAAAAAATGTGAAAGAATTTAGAAGGCTCAGCTAGAACATAAGGGCACAGTTCACAAACAAAACAGGCCACTTAACTTCTATGTATCCACAACGTCAGCACAGTTCAGAACAGGATGTGATCAGCATTCTTAGGACAATGATCCAACGTTGATCCATATCTGCTCTCGTAAACTGCCATGACGAAGGAAATGAGCTTCTAACAGGAAACAGCTTCTGAACTTGACCTTCTGAATCTGCAACAGTACCTCTCAGACCGGAACAGTTGTTACGGCACTTGTCCTTCTTCTTAACAGATCAGGAAATCCATTCGCTCGGTACTTGTCCTTCTAGTTGTAGACAAACTTCAATACTGCCGAGCAGCGCCGGGTAGTTTCAAAATATCAACAACTGTCAGTAATGCCGGGTACTTTCAAAATCTTTCATCAAAAGTAGCTTTTCTTGAAGGAAGTGAGTTGAACTGTAATTTTGAAAGCTTGATGATGATGTCTGGGTTTGTTGACCCCCTTGATAGCTGGTATCAGAGTAAACCAACCTATGGCCACCAAAAATGATAAGGGTGGATTTAGGCTAAATGATAATGGTGCGCCACAATGCCAGGTACGTTAGCTCCGTATAAGATTGACGACCACTTGCCACCCCTATCGACACCTGGTATTAAAGTGCAAGATGTAGGTGTCTTCTCTGATTTTAGGATGTTGCTGTGTATGTGGTAGTAGAACAGTTCACAGGGTATAACACAGGCAACATGATGTGTAGAGTCATAGAAATGGTAACTTCGTTGTATAATTTTTTCCATTTATTGCACGCCACAAAACAGTCAGGATTTTTATATCATCAACATAGTTCAACGAGTTCAGCATTCAAAATCATAGAGTTCTAGTTCGTGAAGCTGTATAAATAATATATATAAATTCTGCAACAGTGTCAGCTGCAGATCATCACTGTTCATAGACAATAATAAATATTCCCTTTCTGATGCTAGCAGATCAGATGTATACAATCAGTCCGTTTACTGTCTGCACGTGAATAGCATACATGGATTACAGGTCAGCTCGACCTTTATAATGTTTCTAAGTCTAACCATCTGACTTGGACGTGATCTCTGATATAACGAATCCTGGAACACAGACAATAGTCTTGTTGGTCTAGAGCGACCCATATATATATAACTAGTTCAGGTATAAAGATACCGGTGACTTAATCCTAGTCAAAGTACCTCTCCATTTTGAATCACACAGGCGAGCAAAAAGGCGACAAAATGACGAACCTCTAGATGATAGCATAAAGTTCGATACAAGAGGAATTACCTTATTTCGGAAAATCAACCATGAACATATGCCTCCAGGCAGGCTTGAATAATACTGGGAAATAGTCTAGTTAGCTAACTAACTCACAAAGACAATGTATTTCCCTCAGAAAATCACAAGACGCAGGTCGCGTCTGCTCGCTACTTAGACCATTTCTAAACTCCCCGAGCTGGCCGGAACAACAAACGAAAACCAAGTCGAGACATGCGCAGAACGACAATCTCTGAGTCGCCGTTCACAATAAGACGATTCTAAGAACATTCGAGATAAAAGTCTTACACAGTCGCGCCTTTTATGGTCATGAAAAGAAGCGTTAAGACAGGTTTTCAGACATCTACCATAGTTGACTGGTACTACCAAATAAGGAGATGTGGTCACGCTTCGTTCAAGAAATTATAGACCGAACGTGTCTCTATACAAGAGGAGGTAAACTCCTAAAAAATAGCAGTATCAATATTTCGGGTTCTGTCCCTTTGACTGTAAATATATATAATATACATTTCAGTCAAAAAATGATCATACATACGAAAAATGTTTATACAAACGAAAAATAATAATGATCCGTGCGTAACACTTTCAGGTAGAAGACCTTTGTCAAGATGAGCCGTAAGGCGATTAAGAAGGATTCTGGCAAATATCTTCCCAGCGATTGATAGTAGTGAGATGCCTCGATGATTGTTACAGTCTTGGCGATTACCTTTACGTTTATAAAGATGTATAATTGACGCATTCTTGAGATTGTGTGGGATGGTTTCACTCTGCCACATTTGCTGGAAGATCATGTGAAGTTTCTCTATCAGAACTGTACCGCCATCTTTATAGACCTCAACAGGAATTGAATCGGAGCCGGGGGCCTTTCCACTAGAAAGTTGACGAATCGCTTTTTGAGTCTCCTCCAAGGTCGGTATAACATCTAGTGCTTCATTTATAGGAATTTGGGGCAGTCGGTTGATGGCTTCATCGTTAATAGATGATGGCTGGTTCAGAATATTATTAAAGTGTTCGACCCAGCGTTGGAGAAATTTTTTCCTTGTCTGTAATTAGTGTTTTTCCATCTGCATTAAGGAGGGGAAATGATCCTGATGATGTTGGACCATAGACCGCTTTGAGTGCATGGTAAAAATTTTTCAAGTCATATCTGTCAGCAAAGCCTTGGAGCTCATCTGCTTTATTACTCAGCCATGAATCCCGCATCTGGCGTAGTTTATGTTGGACGATTCTACGCATGTTGTTGAAAGCGTCTTTCTTGGATGTAGATTTTGGATCATTTAAATATGCTTTAAGGAGATGGTGTTTCTCAGCCAACATCTTCTTTATATCATCTGAGTTCTCATCAAACCAGTCATTTTGTTTCTTGATGGCGGGACCCAGGACCTCTGTAGCAGTGTTGTAGATCTGCTCGCTTAGGGCTGTCCAATTTGTTTCCGCACTTTGGCCGTCTAACGAGATAGATTTGAGACGGTCTTCTAGAGTGTCAGTGAATGACTGTTTAATTTTTGTCTTCTTTAGTTTGGTAATATCCAGCCTTTTTTGAGTTTTCTTTCCCTGAGGGCGCCTGGCAGGTTGGATACGAATTTTAAGTTTAGACACAATGAGGCGATGATCAGTCCAGCATTCGGCACCACACATGGACTTGGTCACCCGGACATCTTGCCTGTCCTTCTTCCTAACAATTACATAGTCAATTAGGTGCCAATGCTTCGAGCGAGGGTGCATCCAGGAGGTCCTGTTGCGGATAGGAAGTCGAAAAATGGTGTTGGTGACAAGGAGGTTATGTTCTGCGCAAGTCTGGAGGAGAAGAAGTCCATTGCTGTTACAGCGACCCACGCCGTACTTTCCGATAGTGCCATTCCAGGAGATGTTATCTGAGCCTACTCTTGCATTAAAGTCACCAAGAATAATAAGCTTATCTGCTTTGGGAACTGATGCAATGACTGCATGTAGTTCTTCGTAAAACTTATCCTTGACGTCATCCTGGTTTGTCATAGTTGGTGCATACGCGCTAATGATGGTGGCATGTTTCCTTCCATAAAGCAGCGGGATCTTGACCGTCATGAGTCGGTCATTTATTCCCTTTGGGGGCTCCGCTAGCTTGCCAATAATTGCTGTTTTGATTGCAAATCCAACCCCTGCTTCTCGTCTTTCTTCAGTTCCTCTTCCGCTCCAATAGAATGTATAACCTGCACCCTTTTCGCAAAGTTGGCCCTCGCCTGCAAGTCGAGTTTCACTCAGTGCTGCTATGTCAATGTTGTATCTGGCCAGTTCTCTCCCAATCAGGGCAGTTCGCCTCTCGGGTCTGTTTGTGTTAAAGTCTTTGTCGAGTAGAGTGCGCACATTCCATGCGCCTAGAATGAGGGGGAAAAATCTGTCCTTTCTTTTTCTTATGTGTCGCCCGCTGAAGTAGGGTACCCACCAACCGCGGTAAGCTGGTTAGGTAATGGTGGAGCAGGCAATGTTTAGGGCACCTTTTCTAGCCCCTTCCTCATGCCATGGAGGTGAGCAGTGCTTTCCTAAAGAGGGCTGCTCAGTCACTCAGGGGGCTGCCGAATCCCACTGCTGCTCCGATCAGTGGAAGACGACCATATGGCCTGAGCCGCCTGTGTGTAGGTCTGCGACTACGACTGCCAGCGCACCCACGCCTGCCGCTTCGCCGCTCGCCCATCGCCACAGGACTTGTTGTGAGTGGATGGATGAGTGGATGAGTGGATGAAAGAGTGACTTGCGCAGTGATTTGGTTTAAAGTGAGGAAGAGTTGCGCAATTTGTCGACCTCACTCTCTCGCCTGGGTCCATCTTAATCCAGTGGCAAGACAAGTCAAGACGACTGGAGATGAAGTCAGGTGCAGTGGATGACCATGGCTTTCTACGTGCCTCGCCATGCTCCTTACGCTCCACAGCGCGTTGCTGGTAATCGCCGTCATGCCCGTTGAACCAACAGGTGGTTTCTTCCGCGCAGTCTACCGAATCCAGTCTTCGCATGCATGGGTAGGCAGACCCTAACTCACCGAAGGTTTATAACCAGTCGGCTACCCTCACCTAGTTTAGCCGGCCTGCCAAAGCCGTTTCCCGGGGGGTGGCCGCTGTCGCATGCTGACAGCTACGAGGAGCCACAGGTGAGAGCTGAATGCCAGGTTTGGACCAAAGGTGGCCGAGCTGCCCTGAAAAGGGCATGACAGCTCCTTAACCAGAGGTACTACCAATACCTGACATCCCAAACCCCCTATTTATAGTCTATTTATAGTGTGACCTCGGACGTACGAGATGGAACTCCCGATGAATGTTAATAACGATCATAAAATATGGGTACCTTTTGCCTATCGTTCAATGTAGGAAAACTTCTTTTTTAATTATCTCCGTTATTCCTGATGCGATTTTATTCCCTCAAAGCTTAAATTATACTTGGAATTAGGCTTTATATATCTATGTAATAATCTTTTAGTTCCCAAATTGCATTTTATGGTATGCGTAGTTTAAACTGCTAAATTTAGGATAACCTGAAGCTTCGAGTGCATTCAACCTAAGATTTCTCCCGTCCTATATTAGCATTAGTAAAAGTATTATTACTTACGGGTAGAGTAGCATCCCTAATATTGTGTTGATACCCTCTTTCAAGTGGTACTTCTTCTAAAATGCTGTAGTGAAATTCCGAATTTAATCAGGTTACACAGATAGGGCCTTGCCATCTTTAATTTCCTAGCTGTAGTAAACACAGGACCAAGAAAGCGTTTTCATTGGTCAGAGTATTTTATCTTTCTACCATGTATGGCGCGCGGTAAGGTCAGAATTATTTAGAATTCGTGATGTGAGACAGACGTCATTTCACAACAGGTCACTAGACCCAGGCACAACTTCACCTTAGTACGGCACCTATAATTCGTCCAGTAGCAGTGGCCCAACTATATCCCTCTACACGAGAACCACGTGAGATAAGAAAATATGGTTTAACATGGGCCACATCATGAAATTTCACACAAAAACAAAAGCTGCTTCTCTCCGTGAAACAGGTCCGCAAATACAGAGAGAAACAGCAAGAGCAGAGTAATTACTTTCTTAAGCTAAGTTGTAGAAATCTGTCTTATACATAAGTGGCATTATGTTGTGCTGCCTATTCTAGCGAGCAAACGAGTACGATAACAAACTTAACAAAGAGATGGACAGGAAAGAGCCTTTCAGAGCGCACCATCAAAACGGCATGTCACCAAAAATACCATATCGAAACTTCAGGTTAACAACGTATATCCTCGCCGGTTCATTCGTACTAGATGTGAGGACAAATCAGAAAAGCATCCAATCCGTATGCAGATAAAGGAGAGAAAAGTTGAAATGGACATGACACACAAGAAATGACAATCGGGTAACGCGAACCCCGCTTGGCTGATACGGCGCTTGGCTGATACGGCGCTTGGCTGATACGGCGCTTTTAAATTAAAACCCTTCACATTTTCGGCACATCCTTCGCTCTTGTGGTGCTTTTAGGCCAACCTGCGATCACCAACAGAAATCTCTGAAGTCGGGAGTCAGACGCCATGATCAGTCAGTCTGATCCTGTCTATTATATTAATGGTATCTGGTGTGAGGTCAGCTATGCAAGTCCCTGAGGTTTATTAAATATAAATAAGTTTACAGGGTACTTGTCTGCTTCCACCACGACCTCACCCGATTATATATCTTCCCCTACTGAAGTGTATTGGTGTGTGTATGTTGTCTAGCAAGTGTCTAGGGTATATGCAATGGGATGAAATGTATGAACAAGACAACAACTACACCTATTACTAATAAACAATGATTAAACAAGTCACTGAGTAAAGTTTGGAATGTAACTTATTTTTTTATAATTTATTTTCCTGTATCTAGTTATTCTTCTGACACAGGACTAATCAACTCAACATGATAATGAAATTATTTACAACTAATTATTTTACAACTGTCATTGAGTCGATGTTATCCCACAATTACTTATATGTTTCAAGCTGGGAAAATGTCAAGTATTTCTTGCTCCTAGAAAAGGGTACAAGTTTATTGAACGTTTTTGTTCCTCACTGTCCGATACACTAGCTTTTGTAAAAACTGAGAGAGTGGATTGTTTGTGATATCAATTTCCCAGACAAGTCTTATCTGAGGTCTCTGGAACCAGGCTGGTTGAAGTATGTATAAAACGCCAGCCTCCACTGCCAAGACACGCTTCTGCTTCTATAGGTGAATCACTGTGTAGGCACTCAGTAGTTAGGCCTCACTGCATACTTTAAGGACAGGTGTTAGGTCACCTGGGCTCACTTTCACTCGTAGATGAAACTCTGGAACAATACAAATGTGTCCCACTCAGCATCTAATAATCTCTCTCTTTCATTATTCTAACATGGCAATATCATCAGACATCAGTATGGTAACTAAACAATTAGTTAACGTTCTCAATTTGGTTGGTACCCCCTTCTGGATAAATAACTTTCAAACCACCGTTTGACATTTTCCTTGATAAAGGAAACATTTTACATTAATACTATCAAGTCATGTACAATCACGGTGACTTGCTGAAGAAGACGGCCAGTGATCTTCCTGGTCTTATGTCATAACACAACATTTTTTCTTTTCATCATAAATATTTAATTTTCTTTTCTCCCCATATGGCCGAAGATCGGTATGGCTTCTCTTTACGAGGTTGTTACAATTTCTGACAACGCTGTGAAACAACACAGAGTTTAATGTTAGCTTCCCTCCAGATAAATGTTTCCCCTTTAAGGTTCATACAAATTCAATAATGCATACATAATAATGATAAAAATGACAATATAAATGTTAATATAAAGGTTTCAATATTTACCGCATCAAAGAAACTTTATACACTAGGTTGTTGAATAGGGCGATACAGATAGCTGCTATGCAGAATTAGCAACCAAGACAGTACTCTTGCCTTGTCTCTAACAACAACGTCTTTAGTGTAAGAAATTTTTCATCTAGTGGCCCCCTATACCCAATACTAATTGGTTTTATACAACCCTTAGTCTATTACACTACAGCCAACCAGAGGCGGTTAGTGAATAGCGTTCCTTTTCAAATAAAACTGACCTTAAATATTCAAATTAAGGACTCCTTCCCCTTTACCCCACCTACGGGCAAAACTGAGCAAGTCCATCTGTCTATCTGTCTTCTGTCCAACTTCTTTATTTCTTAATAGTTTTAAATTCTTATACATACTTATTAATCCTGCTGTTATCTATTCACAGTCAGTACATATTTATTCTTTTATGTCTTTCTAATGCCTAGTATCGTGTTGTTTCCTACAATGCTTCAATTAAAACATTTTCTCTCCTATTCCATTCAGTACGGCATTTTCAAAAACAAATAGGACGTTAACCTTATTTTTTTCCTTTTATTTTAAACTACCTTATCGGACGTTAACCTTACGGCGCCACGTCACATTGCGTGTGTGTGTATATATATCGTCTGCTAAAACCAGCGTGTGAATATATGTCCAGAACGCGGGTCGAGAAAAATTCAAACGCCATTCATGGTATCGCATTTCTGGCACAAGAAAATATTTAAATCTCAAAGCCAACGCTAGCAAAAGTGTATAATGTTAAACCGCGGCAAATCGTTTAGGCCCTTACTTCGGTATGCAAATTGAACGTGCTGTGGAATTAAGCGTTAGTCCTCACAGATTTCACTACACACCTCCTTTCCTAAAACATGCATTCACTGCAAGTTATTATCTGTGAGACAATTAGCGTAAACAAAGTACTATTCCCTAGATTTTTCCTGATTTGCCTCACAAGGATGTCTACTCAGGAAATCCGCTCCCACGTTTTCCGAACCGGGTATATATTCGATGGAAAATGTATAAGGTTGGATCAATAAAGACCACCTTAATAAACGTGCATTTTCATGCTTGGCCTGAGATAAGAACACTAAAGGCTGGTGATCTGTTTGCACCACAAATGACCTACCATAAAGATAAATTTGGAACTTTTTTATGGCCCAGATCAATGCTAAACACTCTTTTTCACTTGTTGAGTAATTTTTTTCTGCTTTGTTTAACTTGCGGCTAGCGTAAGCAACTGGGTTCAGTTCTCCATCCTGTGAGGTGGACCTCTGTAACAAAGTGGCCCCTAATCCTATGTTACTCGCATCCGTTCTCACCACAAATTCCTGACTTAGATCAGGCAATTTCAATATCGGCTTGCTAGTGAGTTTATCTTTTAACTCTTGGTATGCCAATTCACACTGCGCTGACCAAATGATTTTTTCAGGTTGACCTTTTCTAGTTAAGTCTGTCAGCGGTGCACAAATAGAGTTAAAGTTCTTTATGTATTTTTGATAAAATCCACATAAAGATACAAAAGACCTCACATCTTTTTTTGTTTGTGGCCTCGGTGCTTTTTGTAATTTCTCCAGGTTCTTGGGGTCAGGGGTCATGTTTCCCTGATACACTGTGTGTCCCAAGAATTCGAGTTCCTTACACCCCACACTACATTTGGTTGGTCTAGCCGTCAAATTTGCTTCTCTGAGCCTATCAAATAGCATATTCAGAGAGTTTATGTGTTCTTCGAATGTCTCAGTAGCAATAAGAATGTCGTCCATGAAATTGGTTATACATGGGTTATTCAGGGGATCCAATAACTTGCGCATCATTCTGGAAAACACACTCGGGGCGTTTTTCAAGCCAAATGGTAACATGTTGAATTCATAATGGCCTTCCGAGGTGCTAAATGCCAGATAAGGTCGAACCTCAGGCTTCACTGGAATTTGGTAATAGCCTTTGCTCAGATCCACCTTAAAAAAATATTTTGCCTTATTCAGCCTGGCAAACAGCTGATTGGTATCCGGCAATGGATCCACCTGATTTTCTGTGATAGCATTCAGTTTTCTGTAATCTATACACAGGCGGTGTTCTCCAGAAGGTTTCCTTAGTAAAACCACACTGGAACTGTAAGGAGATTCACTGTGAGAAATGATTCCTTCCTTCAACAGATACTCAATTTCCTCCTTCAAAGCTTTCTCCTTAGCGAAAGGAATGGAATAGGCCTTCATACAGATGGGTGTTGGGTCTATTACTTTCATGTCATACTCTAATAGATTGGTATGCCCCGGCTTATCTGTTAGCACGTCTGTATGTTCAACCAGAACCTTTTGAACCTGCTCCCTCTGGGCTTTAGTCAGGTGCTTACTGATCTTCACCTGTGCCTGTGTTTCCTCTGTTTTTAAGGGATACTCGTGAGAGGCGAGTGGTTCCTTTTTCATTCCTGTGGCTATCGACAAGGTCATGAGATGTGTCTCATCCTGGATCTCTCTTTCCAGGTATTTCTTTAGGAGATTCACATGATAAATTTTCTCCTTACCTTTTTTGTCGATTTTATAATTAGTTCTAGATATCCTTTCTAGAACAGTGTATGGCCCTTGCCATCCAATTTGTAACTTGTTACTGCTGCCGGGTAGAAGAAGGAGCACCTTCTCTCCCACATGAAGCTCTCTATCCTTAGCTTTCTTGTTAAAGTAAGCAGCATGTTTCTTCCTGGCTTGTCTGAGATTGTCATTTGCCAGTTTCCATCCAGTTTTAAGACGAGTGGTCAGTTCGTTCACATAGTTATAAGATGAGGTAACAGTTTCTTCTGCCTTCTCATCAGTCCATGTCCTTAACAAGGCTTCTAATGGACCTTTTATTGGCCTCCCAAATAACAGGGTTGCGGGTGCCATCCCGGTTGAATTATGTGGAACTTCCCGATACGCAAACAACGCAGCGGGCAAAAATTGGTCCCATGTATCAGGTTTCTCATGTGCCAGCTTTCTCAGGATAGAAATGAGAGTCCCATTGAACCTCTCCACCTGGCCGTTCCCTTGGGGATGGTACGGGCTACAATGAAAGTGCTTGGCCTGGAAGAGCCTGAAAACTTCTTCCGTTAGTTTCCCCTTGAACTGCGAGCCGTTATCAGTCAAGATTTGGTGCGGGAAACCTAACCTTGTGAATATGGTGAGTAATGCCTCTGCCACATGCTTGGAATCTATAGATGACAGGGCTACAGCCTCTCCCCACATCGAACAAGTGTCCACCAGAGTGAGAATATAACTGTTCCTCCTCTTGGTTCGAGTGAGAGGTCCCACAATATCCACTGCAACCCTCTCAAAAGGGGTTCCCACTATGGGCATCTCCCCTAGAGTTGCAGGAGCAGTCCAATGCTTTGGAGCTACCCTTTGACACTCTGGACAGGATTTCACATATCTTTTTATATCTTCAGTTATCCCTGGCCAGAAGTAATGACAAGCTATACGCTGTCCTGTTGCACTGATCCCCATATGACCACTGAAAGGAATCGTGTGCCCTAGTTCCAACACTTTATTCCTATATGAAGTAGGAAGAACTAGCTGGCCATGACCATTGGATCCAGTTCCGGCCTTCCTATACAACAGTTTATTCTTCATATAGTAGTCTCCTTTCGTAGGAGGTGTATGGCACTTAGGTAATTTCTTAAAGCACGGGTTGAGTGACCTATCTTCCGCCTGTGCCTTCCTCATCTCCTCTGGATGAGTATTTATGGGTTCATCCTCCTCCTTTCGTGACTGTGACCTGGTCTGCACTGTTGCCATGATCACAGGTTTCCTGGGATTCCCCAAGAATACATAACGACACCCCAATATCAGAGGATAGATGGGTTCGTTTATCACGGCTGCCTTGATTACTCCTTCCACATAGCGAGTTTTTACACAGATTCTAGCAATGGGAAGTGTCATGGTTGCTACGTCCTTGGTTGCGGCTTGGATCTCCACTGTTTCTGTGGTGTATTGATCTGCTCGCACCAGGTGAGAGCTCACGACTGAGTCATAATCTAAACCTGTATCGTAAAGGCACCTAATGATGACACCATTACATACAACATCCTCACACACTGGGGGGTGGTAAGGTTCCTGCTGTCCAACAGGTTTAACCTTTTGTCCCTTTCTCCCCATTTTCATTGCAGCAAAGTTAGGAGGTTTTCGAGTACACATTGTGGTGTCATGATTATTTTTCTTGCACCACTTACACCATTTATTTCCCTGAGGAAAATGTTTCTTATCATTCAATTGCGAGTTTCTATCTCGTTGGTCAAACTTGGCTTTATCATAATAGGCTTTACCCTTGTTAAATTTATCTCTGTGCTCAAATTTAGGTTGATTTTGGTTTTGTGGAGCTTTATTATGGTCTATAGGCTTCTTCTTTAAACTTGCTATCTCAGACTGGGCTGCCTGATATCTCTCAGCCACATTTAAGATCTCCCCTAGCCTCTCAGCACCCTGTTCCGTGAGAAATTTTCTCAGGTCTGGAGCCATGGACTCTCTTAACTGCTCAGTCATAATTATTTCCTTTAAATCTTGGGTTTTCCCGCTGTCCATTTCTCCAGGTATGTCTCCAGGCGAGCAGAGAACTGGTGGTAAGTCTCTCCAGTCAACAGTTTGGCATCCCTAAATTTCTTTCTGTAAAATTCACTGTTTTTCTCATATCTAACTAGAAGAGCTTGCTTAAGAATGTCGTAGTCATCTGATCATCCTTGCTCAGTTTGGCGAAGACCTCATAAGAGGTTCCCCTAAGCCCCTGAGATACCTTCATACTCCATCTCTCTTTCTCTAGCCCATACATAGTAGCTAATGCCTCAAATCTAGAGAGGAATGATTCAATATCATCCTCTTTTTCTACAAAGGGGTCCAAATGAAACCCCATGGCTGATGTTGAGGCGACCTGGCTTGCAGCAGAGTCGGAGGTGGATGAGCTACTTCCATTATCAGGAGCATGGCCTTGTAACTCCATCTCCCTTAGTCGCAACTCATGTTCCCTTTGTAACCGTTTCTCTTCTTTCTCAGCCTCCATCTGTAATCTCTTCTCCTCTTTGGCAGCCTCCAACCTCTTTTCTTCTTTCCTGGCCTCAGCCTCAAGCTTCTTCTCCTCCAACTGCAGCCTCTTGATCTCAGCCTCCCTATCAGCCTCTAATTTCTTAAGCTCCCTAGCATCCTCTAACATAATTCTCTTCTCCTCAGCTAATCTCTTATCTTCCCTTTCCATATACTTATCGCACTCTGATGTCACATACTGAATTAGAGCTTGCCCATCTAAATTCATTTCCTTTGCAGTCTGCACAGCAGCAGATCTGTATTTGGCCATATCCGCCATTTTATAGTTAACAATATGAAATACTATCCACTACCTTAACTAATTAATCAACTCTAAACACAAGACAAAGGGCAATGATATCTCAAACCACTCTCAAATTATTTTTACTATTAGATTTTACAAATACTGGGACTAGTGACTCACTTAATGTAGGGTACTAAGAACCTTTAAATCCCGGAAGAGCGTCCCAATTAATGTGGTGAATTAGTTGTTCTTATTGGTTACAATATTATATTAATGGTATCTGGTGTGAGGTCAGCTATGCAAGTCCCTGAGGTTTATTAAATATAAATAAGTTTACAGGGTACTTGTCTGCTTCCACCACGACCTCACCCGATTATATATCTTCCCCTACTGAAGTGTATTGGTGTGTGTATGTTGTCTAGCAAGTGTCTAGGGTATATGCAATGGGATGAAATGTATGAACAAGACAACAACTACACCTATTACTAATAAACAATGATTAAACAAGTCACTGAGTAAAGTTTGGAATGTAACTTATTTTTTTATAATTTATTTTCCTGTATCTAGTTATTCTTCTGACACAGGAATAATCAACTCAACATGATAATGAAATTATTTACAACTAATTATTTTACAACTGTCATTGAGTCGATGTTATCCCACAATTACTTATATGTTTCAAGCTGGGAAAATGTCAAGTATTTCTTGCTCCTAGAAAAGGGTACAAGTTTATTGAACGTTTTTGTTCCTCACTGTCCGATACACTAGCTTTTGTAAAAACTGAGAGAGTGGATTGTTTGTGATATCAATTTCCCAGACAAGTCTTATCTGAGGTCTCTGGAACCAGGCTGGTTGAAGTATGTATAAAACGCCAGCCTCCACTGCCAAGACACGCTTCTGCTTCTATAGGTGAATCACTGTGTAGGCACTCAGTAGTTAGGCCTCACTGCATACTTTAAGGACAGGTGTTAGGTCACCTGGGCTCACTTTCACTCGTAGATGAAACTCTGGAACAATACAAATGTGTCCCACTCAGCATCTAATAATCTCTCTCTTTCATTATTCTAACATGGCAATATCATCAGACATCAGTATGGTAACTAAACAATTAGTTAACGTTCTCAATTTGGTTGGTACCCCCTTCTGGATAAATAACTTTCAAACCACCGTTTGACATTTTCCTTGATAAAGGAAACATTTTACATTAATACTATCAAGTCATGTACAATCACGGTGACTTGCTGAAGAAGACGGCCAGTGATCTTCCTGGTCTTATGTCATAACACAACATTTTTCTTTTCATCATAAATATTTAATTTTCTTTTCTCCCCATATGGCCGAAAGCCTGTCTGGCTTTTCTATACCAGGTTAATACAGTTCCTAACAACGCTGTGAAACAACACAGAGTTTAATGTTAGCTTCCCTCCAGATAAATGTTTCCCCTTTAAGGTTCATACAAATTCAATAATGCATACATAATAATGATAAAAATGACAATATAAATGTTAATATAAAGGTTTCAATATTTACCGCATCAAAGAAACTTTATACACTAGGTTGTTGAATAGGGCGATACAGATAGCTGCTATGCAGAATTAGCAACCAAGACAGTACTCTTGCCTTGTCTCTAACAACAACGTCTTTAGTGTAAGAAATTTTTCATCTAGTGGCCCCCTATACCCAATACTAATTGGTTTTATACAACCCTTAGTCTATTACACTACAGCCAACCAGAGGCGGTTAGTGAATAGCGTTCCTTTTCAAATAAAACTGACCTTAAATATTCAAATTAAGGACTCCTTCCCCTTTACCCCACCTACGGGCAAAACTGAGCAAGTCCATCTGTCTATCTGTCTTCTGTCCAACTTCTTTATTTCTTAATAGTTTTAAATTCTTATACATACTTATTAATCCTGCTGTTATCTATTCACAGTCAGTACATATTTATTCTTTTATGTCTTTCTAAGGCCTGGTATCGTTTTTATTTCCTACAATCGCTTCAATTAAAACATTTTCTCTCCTATTCCCTTTCGTACGGCATTTTCAAAACAAATAGGACGTTAACCTTAATTTTTTTTTATTTTATTTTAAACTACCTTATCGGACGTTAACCTTACGGCGCCACGTCACATTGCGTGTGTGTATATATATCGTATGCTAAAACCAGCGTGTGAATATATGTCCAGAACGCGGGTCGAGAAAAATTCAAACGCCATTCATGGTATCGCATTTCTGGCACAAGAAAATATTTAAATCTCAAAGCCAACGCTAGCAAAAGTGTATAATGTTAAACCGCGGCAAATCGTTTAGGCCCTTACTTCGGTATGCAAATTGAACGTGCTGTGGAATTAAGCGTTAGTCCTCACAGATTTCACTACATGGTGCCAAACATTTTACTCTTGATTGTACATAAATGAGGCCTGCTCAATCCAAATATCACATTTACTTGTCTGTAGCAGCTCTAGTTTTTTGAGATACAGACATTTTTGTATTTCATTAATACAGGGTGACCCACCCAAAAAAAACGGGCCCGCGCGCACACTTTTGTGCGCGCGCGGGCCCGTTTTTTTTTTTTTTTGGGTCACCCTGTATTATTACAATATTTTCTATATAAGGCTATGTAAAAAAAACTTTTGCTGTCTAGTCCTTTACAAAAGAACACTGCTTGTTTACTCTCAGTTTCAGTTTTCCAAGAATCTTCCCAGAATTGCCTTTTTCAAATTTCAAATTTTAAGCCACTGCATGTATGCTACTTATTTTATTACACTTCTAACAGAGAATGGCATCATCTTCAAGAAGAGCATGTTTTCTTTCACCGCATTTATTTTGTTACATTTGTGGAGAGTACACTTTCAAAGAAGAACATAGGAAGCATATTACTGTTTTTGTGAAAAAGGCATACTTTGCTTACTTTAAAGTAAAACTAGGTGACCAGGACAAGTCTTGGGCTCCTCATACTGTTTGCAAAACATGTGTTGAACACCTGCGACAGTGGACTTGTGAGAAAAGAAAATGTTTAAAATTTGGAATTCCAATGGTTTGGAGAGAGCCCAAGAACCACTATGATGACTGTTATTTCTGTGTTGTGAATATTAAGGGAATTAATGGAAAAAATCACAAAAAGTGGAAATATCCAGATTTCGATTCTGCTAGGCGACCTGTTCCACACGGAGATGACATACCAATTCCAACTTTCAGTCAGATTTCGGATTCCCTGTTAGAAGATGAGACAGCAGTGGCATGTGGAACGACAAGTGACAGTGATAGTGATTTCGAAGATGATTTTTCAGATGCTCAACGCTTCGACCAGCTTGAACTAAATGATCTAATTCGAGATCTATATCTCTCCAAGGAATCTTCAGAACTTTTGGCTTCAAGATTGAAAGAAAAAAAAATTACTGACTGCTGAAACAAAGGTTACATTTTATCGCAGCAGAGAGCAAGGTTTTATTCCATTCTTTTGTAAAGAAAACAACCTTGTGTTTTGTACTATGTAGGAGGTCTTGTTAACAAAATGGGTACAAGTTATACACCAGATGAGTGGCGACTTTTCATATACAGCTCTAAAAGAAGTTTGAAGGGTGTTCTCTTACACAATGGTAACAAATATGGCTCAATTCCAATTGCTCATTCTACTACAATGAAGGAGGAGTATGCTACAATAAGCACAGTTCTGGAAAAATTGAAGTATTTAGAACATAACTGGATGGTTTGTGTAGATCTTAAAATGATGAACTTCTTGCTTGGCCAGCAAATGGGATTCACCAAATATCCATGCTTTATATGTTTGTGAGATAGCAGGGCAAAAGATATGCACTGGACAAAGAAACAGTGGCCGTTGAGGGATGAATTTAAAGTTGGAGAAAAAAATATTGTCAATAAGCCTCACATTGATCGAAAAAGAGTTCTACTGCCACCATTACATATAAAGCTTGGCTTGATGAAGCAATTTGTTAAGGCACTGAACAAAGATGGTACCTGTTTTAATTACTTATGCAGAAAGTTTCCAGAATTGAGCATAGACAAACTTAAAGCTGGAATTTTTGATGGACCTCAAATTAGAAAGTTAATAAACGATCCAAATTTTATTGATTCCATGAACAAAACAGAGTCCACAGCCTGGTCATCATTTGTTTTAGTTGTGCAAAACTTTCTGGGTAACTTTAAAGCAGACAATTATTCTGAATTAGTTGGAAACATGCTGTCGAGTTGTTGTGAACTTGGATGCAACATGAGCATAAAATTGCACTACCTCCATAACCATTTACATTTATTTCCGGAGAATCTTGGCGACTTTAGTGAGGAGCAAGGTGAAAGATTTCACCAAGATATAAAAACAATGGAAGAGAGATACCAGGGACTTTGGGATGCTCACATGATGGCAGATTACTGTTGGACCCTTAAGTGTGACTGTCCGGTCATATCACATTCCAGGAAGTCCTCGAAAAGATCCTTTTTGCGTGTTGACTAAACAAGTGCTAGTGATAAAGTTTTATTATATTTTTGGTAATATATGCACAGTAATTACATATAATATGAATGCAGACTAAAGTCAAAATGCCACTGATAGCACCTAACTCTAGGAGTGTACATAACAATTGCCCTACTAATATGGTCATTCTTAGTTATCTCAAAAACTAGAGCTGATAGAAAAAATCTGATTACATTTTTGGAATCAGCAACCCAAAATTACCCAAGAACAGCTATAAAATTTAAGGCACCAAAATGTGTGTATACCAGTGTAATTAATTGTTCCTGTACCTAAATCATTTTTCATCAAATAAATAAAAAAACTAAAATATATCAGCCATTCTACGATTGTCGTCATCGACACACCCATCCATGCACTAATCCATCCGTTCACCCATAGTTTTCCTGTCCATCAATCTAATTATAGTCTTACCCAGTCAATTATAATTAGCTACATACTAGGCCTAAAGTGAGTATGAAGAAACTATTTACCCAATTTTGTAATTATAACCCATCAGAGGTTGAACGGGATATTTGTCATCATTAGTTAGTTGCTTATCCTTTACAGGACGTGGCAATCAACCCCAGCTTTTATTGGCTGTTTTTGATTTTTCTAGGCAATTTTTTCATTCAGTAGTTTGCCATTGCTTTCTGAACGGTACGGCGCTTATACCATTGCTAGAAATCCACACAAAGCGATCTGCTACCAAACCGCCTGCAGCAGGTTTCGAACCTGGTATATCTGGATTACGAAACTGCGTTCATATCCATTAGGCCACAGAAGCCATTATTGTCATCATTACATTTTAAAAAAAAAAGAATTTTGTTGTTGATGTTTTTGTTGTTCTTCCAGGCGGCTGTTAGTGTTGTTTTTTCTGGCTCCCATCTCATCTCATAACCGGAACCTCATATACCCCAGTAAAACGAGGTGTAGAGGTGACCCAAAGAGCACAAGGCTCCTGGGCAAAACATGTAATCAAAATGTTTGGCAAACAGGTGATTAGCCCATTGTGCTTTTCTGGCTCCAAGAACACTAAACTATGACCCTTAAAACTAAAACAGAGTATGTCGAAAACCATAATGTCTTCAGGGACAATCTTTACGAAACTGCTGCTGCTAATGCAGGTCTATTTTTATAATCACACCCCCCCCCACCCCCGCCCCCCCCCCCCCCCCCCTCCCCCCCCCCCCCCACAATAAAAACAAAAAAACACGTGTATTTTTATAAAAGGTGACATATCAATGATTGTGCCCACGCGAGTGACTTTGTTTACGTTTTCTTGTTGATCACGTTTGTAGGTATTACGTCATCGTTGACAGTCTAAAAAACCTGGTATGCGTCATCTAAGCCAACAGTATCTTCCTGTACATGTTTGCGTGTTTGTTTGTGCGCAAGGGTGCTTTGTTTTCCCAAAGACTGGGTCATTAATATAGGGTAGATGGGAATGAAACAAAAATCGAAAATAGGTGATTCGTCTTACTAGGACAAAAGGTCAGTAAAATAGCCAACGTTGCGGCCACAAGACCTTCGTCAGGGAAAGGAATGACAGTAAGAGATAAGAAGGACACATGAGAAAAATAAATAAAACTGGGTACTACCAGTAAAACCGACTGCGACCTAGTGTGTCCAGTGATAAGAAAGCGAGCCACAAGGAATTAATATACAAAACTCACTATTAGCGCCGTGTACTGAACTAGCCTTGAGATCAAGAAGCAAATGTTATGTCAATTATGTAATGTTCCGCTGAGAACAGAGCTGAAAAAAATATAGGGAAAACCCCCACGCACAGAGAAAAAAATCCTGATAATGCAACACACATATAATTAATCCAAACTAAGCCACAGTAAATTGCTAAGGCGTTATTTCGACCAGTGGACACTATCGTTAAAACAACAATAAAATAAAGCCTGACACCGGCGTGATAGTTTACTTCCTATGCCAACGAGTCGAGTTTCGCAAGATTTATAATTCACTGTTCGTCACATTTTACTACGTATTGTGTGCAAGACCTCAATGCGTCAATAGTGGGGCCGATTACATTATTGCCAGTATACGCTCAAATAGGGCTCTGCGCCTGTGGGCGGCCCGAGTAATTGGAAAAGGCGGGGGGAGGGGGAAGAGAGAGAGAATTAATCACCACAGGTGTACTCTGAAAACAATGATGAACAGTGATCCGAAGAGACCTTCGACACTTGTCGTGAATGAAGATAAACAAACACTTCCTTTTAACTAGCCTATCCGATCAAAGTCACCAACACGATTTCACAAAACTGTTATCAGTGCAGCATTCATTGGCGTATGCTCAATGTCTTCTTCATCATGCCCACGGCAAACACATCAGGTGAATGCTAATTAAGCGCTCAGAAAAGGGTTAAGAATTGCCTGAGGTCATCAGTAATGCAAGAACACAAGCTGTCCGTCAGTTGTTCATACAAAATCAGAAATTTAAAGAAGTATAGAACGATGAACGATAGGAAGAAAACAGTTATAAATAAAAATATTTAACACCTACTGTAAGTAACTTATTCTTCAGTTTTTCCTTTTGTTTTTCCAAACGTTTAAGAATAAGACCGTGTAACATACATTAATTCATGCGCTTGTGCACAAAGTTAGGTTCTCGTTTCTTTTGCGGCGTGGGACTGAGAGATAGGTCTGTGAGTAGGGTCCTAAAGACTGTAAATCAGCTATTGGTTAGCTGACAGCCTCCTTTTGGTCTGGGAGGAGCATAATTATATCTGAATCAATGTTAACTTTATTGTATCTAATCAGAAAAAGTACATTATCCTCAGTGTTAACGTAAAATTCGCTACAACTGGTTTTGAATATCGGAAATTGTGTGCCCAGTACAGATTATTTCTCGTGGCACTTAAAACAGTTTGACTGGACCAAAAGAGCCGTCCCAGTGGTGCTACAGAATACACCTTCGCCGTCCTTAGTGTTTATTTAATCGTTCAATAACGACCTAGAAATTCTACCCAAAATATACGACATAAAATTTATGAACTGTCACAATTCGTGAAAAAAGGGTGTGCGAATTTTGTATTTTGTTATTTTCCAGCAAAATATATATATATATATATATATATATATATATATATATATATATATATATATATATATATATATATATATATATATATATATATATATATATATATATATATATATATATATATATATACGAGGGGCGTTCAGAAAGTAACGCACCACATCGTTTTTCTCAGCTAATAATGAAGATAGAAGCATGACATTTTGCACACTTCAAATATGGCATGTGCCAATTGTGTGCACCAAATTGCACCGCAACCGGCTAAATAGTACGGCTGCCCTAAACCGTTGAAATGGAGCGTGTTAGCAACTTGCGTTATAAGCAGCGAATTGTGATAGAATTTCTCGTTGCAGAGAAGGAAACTGTTGTGAACATTCACAAGCGTCTATGTGATATGTATGGAAGTTTTGCAGTCGACAGGAGTACAGTCAGTCGCTGGATTCAGAGAATCAAAGAATCAGGAAGTGGAGATACGGAGCTGCTTGATCGGCCTCGCTGTTGACGTCCTGCCACTGCCACCAACGCAGAAATGTTGAAATGCGCTGAGGGCATTATTCTTACTGATAGGCGAATCACTACTCAACAATTGGCCTTACAGCTGTCAGTCAGCATTGGTAGGTCAAATGCAGTTATAACAACTCTCGGATTTTCTAAGGTTTGCGCGAGATGGGTTCCTCGAAGTCTCACAAACGATCACCGATTGCAAAGGAAAGCAATTTCTTCTGAATTGTTGGAGCGTTTCAATGCTGATGGAGAGAACTTTTTGGCTAAGATCGTTACACGTGACGAAACCTGGGCACATCATTTTGAACCTGAGACAAAAAGACAGTCAATGGAGTGGCATCATTCGCAATCACCACGAAGAAAGAAATTCAAGACAATTCCTTCAGCTGGAAAGGTCATGATCACTGTCTTTTCGGACATTGAAGGTGTGATTCTTGTGGACGTTATGCCAAGAGGAGAGACAATCAATTCGCAAGCTTACATTAAAACATTGAAAAAACTCAATCAACGTTTTCGCAGAGTTCGGCCTCGCAAGAATCCAGCAGACCTGCTTCTCCTTCACGACAATGCGCGACCTCACACAAGTCTGGCAACACGGAAAGCAATCACCAAATTGGGTTGGAAAGTACTACCCCATCCACCCTATAGTCCCAATTTGGCACCCTCTGATTTTTATCTATTTGGTCCACTTAAAGATGCACTCCGTGGGACAAGGTTTGAAGATGATGATGGAGTGATTCATGCAGCGAAGATATGGCTACATGATCAAGACCAAATCTGGTACGGGCTAGGAATACATGCACTTGTTTCGCGCTGGCATAAAGCCGTACAAGTTGATGGCTATTATGTTGAATAATACCGATGTTTACATGACATATCCATGTACATCGTATATAAATTTCATGCTTTTTTAATAAACAGCTCCTGTGAAAAACGATGTGGTGCATTACTTTCTGAACGCCCCTCGTATATATATATATATATACCGGCGTCCCTTGCTTTTCGACGATCCGCTCTTTCGACCCTTTTCAATTATAACCAGAACCCATACATTCGACGCGTGGTTCGCTCTTTCGACCTAATTCGTCATGTTTCCAAGTTTTTGTTCATTTTACTGTACAGTACTTTTGTATATTTAAAGGTAAGCTTTTGTTCATTTTAATGTACTTTTGTATACATATGTGTTATTTAGCGTTCGCAAGTGATATATAGTGCCTTATTTACGTTTTTCGGCGGCCAAAATGCATTTGCAAGCTAAAAAAAGACTGGGTTCCGCTTTTCGACGATTTCCGCTTTTTAGACAGCGCTCTGGTCCCTAACCTGTCGAATAAGCGGGGTACGCCTGTATGTATGTATGTATGTATGTATGTATGTATGTATGTATGTATGTATGTATGTATGTATGTATGTATGTATGTATGTATGTATATATATATATATATATATATATATATATATATATATATATATATATATATATATATATATATATATATATATATGGCTATTTCAAGCCTTCATACGTTCTCCTTGCCAAGCTACTAGGGTTTTTATACCTCTGTAGTTCTATACTGAAGCACATTAAAAACGCACCACCTGTATAATCCAGGATCAGAGTGTGAAATGTAAATATAAGTGTTTACAAGTTTACATATTTGGAATCTTTATTCATTTTCCCATGAATCCATTTCTTCTTCTTTCTTTGATCCTTAGCCGCCGACCGTCAAAGCAGTCAGTGGCCATTACGCCTGGTGGCGTCTTGTAGGGCAACTACAAATTGATTCCACTTTGCTCGGTCGGCGGCCATCCTTCGTACAGTGCCCCAACTCTGGTTCATTCTTTGCATCTCAGCCTCCACAGTCCTCCGCCAAGTTGTTTTTGGTCGGCCTCTCTTTCGCTTTCCTTCAGGGGTCCATAGCATGGCTGTTCTTGTAATGGCATCGGGGTCACTTCTGAGGACATGGCCAACCTAGCTCCAGCGTCTGCCAGTTATGATGGTGTGCATGTCCTCTTGCTTGCTCCGAGTAAGCAGATCTTGGTTGGTGATGGTATTCGGCCAAAAGATTCGGAGAATTTTTCTTAGGCATGTTGTGTGAAAAGAGGACAATTTCGACATTTCCTTTTCTTAACTCTCCAGCTCTCCGCGCCATAGAGAAGCACAGAAAGCACACAGCTCTGATATAATCCTAATTTTGTGCTTGTGCTGTACTGAGAGGACTTCCAGATGTTGTTTAGACTAAAAAAGGCTGTTCTTGCTTTGTTCATTCTGTTATTGATGTCTCTGCTTGCTCCGCAGTCTGGTGTTACTATGCATCCTAGGTATGTGAAGGCATCTGTCTGTTCCAGTTGCTAATTCCTTACTGATATGGGCTCAGGGTTGATCACATTGAGCGTCATGACCTCTGTCTTCTTTAGGTTGATGTTCAAGCCCACCTGCTGGCTATACTTATTAAGTCTATCCGTTTTTTCCTGGATGTGTTGATGTGAATGTGCTAGCAGTGCAATGTCATCTGCATATTCCAGATCTTCCAATGTAGAAAATGTAGTCCATCTTATTCCTCTTGGATTGCCCTCTGATGTCTGGCGCATCATCCAGTCTATGACTGTTAAAAATAGAGTGGTTGATAAGGGGCATGCTGGTCATTAATTTGTAAATTTGATGGTTATGAAATTCATTGCATTCTGTGCAGGCAAGGGAGAAAACCAATAATGCAACCAATAAAAAAATGCATTCACACTATCCTCAGTATCTGGTATGTCCACCGTGTGCTTGCAAACAAGCTTGGCAGCGGCTCCGCATGGAACGCACAAGTCTCTGAAGGAAATTCCGGGGAATCAAGTCCCATTCACGTGTAAGAGCAGCTTCGAGCTGTTGCAGATTAGCTGGAGAACCTTGCCTGTAGACTCTGCGTCCAAGCTCGTCCCACAGATGTTCTATAGGGGATATGTCTGGTGATAGGGCAGGCCAATCAATCGTCACAATGTTCTGCTGCTGTAGATATTGCTGCGTAATGCATGCGGTGTGCGCACGTGCGTTATCCTGCTGGAGAAGCTGCAAGTCTGGATAATTTGTGAACGCAGGAGCAACCAATGCATCCAGAACCTCATCTCGATATGTCACAGCATTAACATTTCCACGGAAGACGTGAAGAGGCAAGCGATGGTGAAAACTGAATCCTCCCCAAATGTGAATACGGCCACCTCCAAATCGGTTGTGCTGACGAACACAGCAATCTGCAAAGCGCTCTCCACACCGTCGCCAAATCCGCATACGTCCATCAGCAAAGGATATGTTGAATCTGCTCTCGTCTGTGAATAGGACAGCATTCCACTGCAGTCTAGTCCATATGACATGTTGCTCTGCCCATTGCAGGCGCTGCTGACGATGTATGTGAGTCAAGTTTGGCCCAACATAAGGTCGTCTTGCAGTAAGGCCTGTATCTCTGAGTCGTCGTATGACTGTCATTCAAGAGACTTGTCCACGTCTACCCACTATTGCTCTTGCTGTTCGACTTGCCGGGAGAGAACGATTCCTTAGGTGACTCAGCACAATATGACGATCTTGCGCAGGGGTAGTAACTCGTGGTTGGCCACTCCGAAGTCTATCCCGGGCACTGCCAGTGGTTCCGTAACGTTCATTGAGACGTACAATAGTGTTGTGGTGGCAATTCATCCTTCTGGCAATGGCCCGCGAGCTCATTCCGGTCTCCAACATACCAATGGCTCGTTGGCGGTCGTTTTCAGATAGTCGTGGCATTTCAAGCACATGTACTGGGTGTTTTGTCTCAACGGCCTTTTTATACCGAGTATACTGCCACAACGAGTACACATTTTCAGGGTCATAGCTGTTTCGAATCGTGCTGCATGTGTAACTTTCATTGTTTTCATGTAATCTGTACACAAACCCGTGGGTTGAATCGTGCACTTTCCATTCCAGCAGCCATTCGCTCTCTACCTCATGACAAACACGGGGAAAATCCATTCCCACACTTTTTTTTTCCAGCTTCTCGGCATCAGTATATATAACAGTGGTGCGTTTTTAATGTGCTTCAGTATATATATAACTGTGACGTTGGGTTCGAAATTTGGCCCAAGGGTGGAGCTACCATCCCCCTAACTACTTCCTCCTTGTAGGCACGCTCAGTTTTCATCTTTTTTCTAGTGTTCGGTCGCTGCTTGCATGTCACTTTGATCGGATAAATTAACTCCCCTTTGCTCCCGCGAAAGTGGCCAGCGGAGATGAAAGGTCCTTTAATGCTGGTAAGAGTGTCTTTGTATCGCGTCCGCAACGCTCCTCGCTGGGTAACAAAAACTTCCCCGTGGCTTTGAGTCTAGGGACAGTCTGGGACCCTCGCAGCGTATGAGCAGTCGCTCTGTTACGCAATTCTTCTTGTAGTGCGACGCCAGGAAAATCCTCCAGGAATCGTTACGTCGTTTTTCTTCGTTTTCTGTCCAGGTGTTTGACCACCTGTGACAAGATTCTTAGTATATATCGAGTCCCCTCCTATCTCTAACTGCTTTTAGTCCCTGGAACTTCTGTCGTGAGGTGGTAGAGATCTTTGTGCAGTTTGTCAGCTACTTTTAGAGTGGGAAATTCTTCACAATCTCGGTAAGAATTCGTAACTAACTTGGTAGTTGTTTTGTTTTTTTCCTCGAGTTTTTTACTTAGACGGAGGTAGTTCAATTGTAGTGGATTCTAGCATTTTTAAGGCTTGGCCATTACCCAACAAGCCCAGAAGATATAGTTAGTTTTTTTTTAAAGGAAATTGTGTTTGTATGCTACTTACGTTTGTTGTTGCTAAGCCCAGTTGTAAATGTACCTTAAGATGAGTCAGGTCAGTGATAAAAGAATAATTTTCCCTTCGAAGTGTAACTATACAAATGATAGTTATGTGGAGGGAATTCTTTTTAACACAGAGTGTTACCATAATCGATTTTCTTTATTTTCTGGCCTCCGCGGCGGATCCTTATAATTTTTTCCACAACATGTAACTGTAATTAATTTGATTACTTGTCTACTATATGGATACTTGTAACTAATTTAGAGGTTTACCAAGAGTTGCCTTATATGTTGTCATATGAGTACATGTAAATATGATGATATTAAGTGTGTCGCAGCCCAGCGGGATAATCTTAGACGGGCCTGCGATTTTGTTTAGACGCCTGTGTGTTAGACAGAATTGACAGATACGTTGTGAGGTCAGTTCCGCGCCAGGTAAAGTGGGCAGGAATATTTACCTACCAACCCCCCTCTCCGCCAGCCGCGGGTTACCACTGATTACGCAAGTTGCGAGTCTATCGGGTAGGCCTGCCCCAGGCACCTACTCGCTCGCTTGTCTATTTAGCGGGGTCAGTGAGAAGGAACGGGGAGAGAGATATAAACTGCGGGACCAGGTCAGCACTGACCAACCGTAAAGGCCACTTGGGTGGGAATGGTTGTAATAAGTTAATCTGTACTTGTTTATGCAACTGCTTTTTTTTCGGTGTTGTAACATTTATGTCGGCTAGGTGATCATAGATTTTTTAATACGTTTCATTTCAGCGAGAACCGGCTAACTTCGACTGAGTTAAGGGACCACTGGGCCATCGGCCTAAATTGACTTCATGCAAGGTCGGATACTTTTCATGCCCTTACATTTTCACCAACTACCCTTCACCAGCTTCATACTACGGTAGATTCGGTGATTCCACTTGCTTGGGCGTTATATCAGAACACATAATACCTGGGGCGTTCATGCTCGATCAGCGTGTTCTTCCGAGAAGCTACACACCATTTCAAGTGCTATTATACCCGTAACGAGTGTCAGATCTGACCCATTCGCATTTAGCACGCTCAGTCACAGGATTGACTGACTTTCGTCAATGGTGGATTTTAATAGGGCACGACGCCTACCAACTCTTGAGTGCATTCATCGCCACCCCATTAGATCCTGGATTTAAAGTACATTTGAATATCAAAGGGACTCAACATTTGTCCTGCAAGTTCTTTTCGTGGTGGATTTATAGCGTTTTTCCACGGATTGTCTGCAACATAGGGAGAGGAAAGGGTTACCACATCTCCGTCTGCGATCTGCCAACAGCTGTAATACCAAGCGGAATGTTAACACAAGTGTGCCGACAAAGAAGGACTTTGGGAGGTGGACTCAGATCATTGTTGTGAGGGGGGAGAGCTTGGAATAAACAGCGGGACAACGCTCGTTAAGTTGAGTAGGACAGTTGTGGTGCTGATCAGAAGTAGTCAGCGGGATATTCTGCTTGTGTGGGGTTTTCTTTATTTCAGGAATGGACAGTTGATAGCTGGCCAGATATCTTCTTCTTCCTCGTTCGTCCTGAAAAGGACGTTGGTTGCGTTGTGTCTGTTTACGCCGGAGCTGTGATATCTGCACCTTTCGGTCGACACATCCGACTTCAGCACGGCAGTTTTTGGGACTGGGTTTGCCTTCCCTCTGTGATCCCTACTCTCTCAGCCAGACTGCAGTGAGGCAGACTGTTTCCAGGACTACCACGTGAAGGTGGAGTAGGGTCTTAGTCAGCTCTGGTTCGCTGACTCTGATGCAAGCAGTCAAGCTATGGGTCGCTGACTGCATTCTGTATTGCTGCATCTTTGGGTCCCGCTGGCCAGATATAAGTGGTTGTTCTTAACTAATTGCATGAGAGAGCCAAGCTCGTTGATAACAGCATAAGTTTGTATTGTGCTTTTTCGACCTCCGTCAGAGCTAATTAGTGTGGAGTGTTGTTGTGTGTGTGGTTTTTTTTAACATTGCCATATTATTTAATATATATATAAATAGTAGCGGATCAGAATTATCTTTCTCTAACTGTACTTGCTGCTTGTCGGATGTGAAGTTACGTAACGTGTACTTGTCCTTACTCCTTGTATAACTGTACAATAGAAGAGAGAGGCGGGGGTGACCATAGCTTTGAAAGTCACTGAGTGGCAGGAGGGGAGAGTCAACATCTGATCTTTTTCTCCTGATAGCTATAAGTCGCTCTACTCACATTCTACACACTAAGTCTTATCTATCTTCTCAGACCTCACTCAGACTTTTTTGTCTCGTCTCAGACTTCACTTAGACGTTTGTCTTGTCTCAGACAGACTCTGTAAACCACTCGTGACAATAACTTATGGCTACATTCATTTAAAAACCTCGTAGAATTTACCTTTTGGACATGAGTTTATTTATATGCGTCAAAGAGACAGACAGAGAAAAGAACAGTGAGGAAGGGAATAAGTGTCATGGAATATTCTAATCCACATATATAAATTATCAATTAAATATAAAGCCTAATAAATACATATAACAAAGAAAAGAGCAATGTTAAAATGACAGTGCTATCACAAAGAATGTACTCGAAATCCCCCTTGTTTTCTGCTTCGTCTGCAAATTGTAACGCTTTCACGTTGATAGTAAAGCTTACTGTATTATTACCCGCCTTCTTCAATGAAACGTGTGCTGTAATTCTTGGAAAAACATTGAGACGTACTGCGTAATGACCTAAATTAACCCTAACATTAATTATACTGCGTTACCAAAACGAACGAACAGATGGACTAAAGGGATAAAAAGAGAAGGGAGAGGCAGAAAGCCGAACACTAAACCCGCTTCGCGCGATACACAATTACACCATCACGCGTGTAAGTCTACATGCACTAATTTTTTTTCAGACGGACAGTGATAAAATACACTACCCTTTCCCAGAGTTAGGTTTATAAATCATAACAGACTCTTATTAGAAAAGACAACATTATATGGGTTTACGTTTGAACACATAACAGTACCCAGACAGCACATCTTCTAAACAGGAGATAGAAGAAATTGCATATTTTGAACGCAGCCACGTAGCTCCTTTAAATTAGTATTTTTGGGTTCCTTAGGGTTTGCTGACAAATAATATGTAAAACGTTACGCAAATAGTCCAGGAATTAATAAATTATACCCAAAATAAAATATTGGGGGTGCCTGACAGCATAAAATCATTTCTGCTCATAAAATTTTTTTTATAACGTGTTTGAAAAAACCTTACGTTACATAAATAGCCTACCATGTAAACTCCAAATTGATTGGAGCGCAACAAATGAAAGCCTAACCACGATTGGTCGGGCTATAAATACTATCTTGGTTGTTGGGGGAGACGGGAAAAGATAACATTTTTTCAAACACTTGTCGAAACGTGGCTCATTGGCCAGTCTCGCTGATATACACACTTGGGAGCGTTAGTTCGAAACCACTTGTTTAAATACACTTGATAAAGCATCAGTGCGTTGAAGCCAGCTTATATTTGACTCAATAAAAGCCTGGAACATAGGCAGATGGAAGTTTGTGCCAGTTTGTGCCAGAATTCATTGCTAATCAACGTATCTGTGTTATTCGTATGAATTGTGGTAAGCTTGAACCATTCAGTATCTTTTAATGAAAAATTGAATGTGAATTGTTGATTTATGCCTGTATATATATGTGTAGTTCAGTGGCAAACGTGAGGTAAAGCCTATAATGCTCCAGCCTGAACAGAGGGTGTCGGAGAGAAGTAAAACGGCATGGAATGGCCAAATAGTACACTGACACCTGGATGATGGACTAGAAAGAAATAATGCTGGAAGTGCAGAGGCGTAGTAACCATTAAGAAGGGTAATACTGGAATAAAGTATTTCAAATGAAGCTGACTGTTGGCCTAACGCTCTGAACGCAATGTTTGTGCTGTATTGTGATCAGTGTAAAAGAGAATATAAATTAGTTATGAAGTAGAAGGTACATCCTTCTTGATTTCAGGGACAGTGGTCTTGATGGTAGTGAGCAGCACCTAGTCAGAGATTTGCTGAATCCAGTGTCGGACAGCATACTCCTTGGTCCTTTTAGCTATCAGTGAGGTATCTCCAGAGCCCAGAAGAGAATTCGAGCAGAGGAGTCCTCTCCTGCCGCCATCACTCAAGATAAGCAGAGTTGGCCAGCTGAGCTCAACATTATGTCCCCCCATCTAGAAATAACTTAATAAAAATACCATTCAGAGGGGAATTTACTTGTCTTAAAATCAGGAACTGTGAACATCTCCAATACTGATCCCTAAAGACAAACTATTGAAGTCATGATGACAAATACCAACAGAGCTTGAACAAAACAAAACCAGTATTACCTCATTTTACTACTACACAACTGACACACATAGAACATTTGTAATAATATATGTCACTACAATATTCATATTAAATACATTCTGTACATAACTTGTAATTTAAATTGATTGTGATTCCTGGTTCCCTTGTAGTTGAATCAGGACACATATTCATTCATGCTAGTAATGAATACATATTGTTATTTGAACCGTTACGAGTGACTTCTTTAAGCTATTCTCGTAGAGTGTTATATGTATGTGAGTGTCACAGTGTTGTCAAGAGTAGTGGATTAAATTAAATTGTTTATCTGTCTGTTGTTGTGACTTACACTTCACCATACTCATACCCTAGACACATAACGTAGCATCACACTATTCCAGAATAATTCTGACTGAGATAAAGAGATATGTGGTAGCAAGTAAGGTTATCTATAATACACTACTTTTAATAGATATAGATACCTTCACAGCTGATCTCAGTCAGTACACTAAGTCCCCTATAAATATTTATAACATCCCACTTCACCACATATATTGGGGGCTCGCTCTTGGGATTTTGAATCTTTAACTATTAAAAATATTGGGGGTAATTCACTTCAGGGAATATAAGAATTAAAAGGTATCCTTGGGTGGAATTAAATAAGGTTGAGCTCACGGTGCCTGTTTTGTCCATTAGAGATTGAATTGTTGGTTAGCCATTGTATAAATTTACAGCGAAGATGTGTTCCGGAAGTCTGGCCAGAAATTTCCGATCTACTGCGGTTGCTAAGCAAAATAAGCTAGGATCTAATGCGCTGTTAATGTTGGTTAGCGTTTCGAGAGCGGCAATGTGAGAGAACTTCGATTGGACTCCGCAGAGAGCGATTTAAAAAGAAGCCCGAAAGAAGGTTAGAGGCTGAGAGAGAGAGAGTGGAAATTAAGAATTTACAATTTTGACGATTCCTGAGAGAACAAGACAGTCATGGAGTGAGAGTGAGTCGCAGGTACACACGTGTAGAATGAAGATTCGAGAGGGGACGCCTGTAGTACTGGGAAAGAGCATCAAGGAGCGACTGTTCTTTCGGACATGATGAAAGGTATGATATTCATTGTACGAAGGTGGGGGGGGATGGTATGCAAGGTAGACAGAGTGTAATATTTGCATGCTGCGATTACTTAAATCATTGACAGGCTATACTCCAATCTCAAAAGTGTCACGATTAGCTGCATACGTTCAGTCTTGCCTCTACTCGCTCAAGACCAAGCACATGCTGACCACTAACTTCATACTGGGCATAAACAAAAATATGACGCCGTACGCTCATAGTAGTGAGGCAACTATTTGAATCTCAAGCACCTGAACTTGGTCAACATTGACGAAAGCTACTACCCAATTCAGACTACTATTAGTCCCAATTACACTCTTTACATGCTCTTATCACGCAGTTGGCGCGCTAACATATCACAAATGATCTGATTGCACTCGTCTCTGTTGGCGTGCATGTACTCGGGACGTTGAGTCGTTCAGGGAAATGACAGATGATGATGAACGGTAGAATTGATAGTTCACGTGAGAGAGCATTTCTAAAGATAAGGTGGAGAGGTACATAGACATGGTATGGAATTGCAGTTAGGGGGGGCGCTTGGGGGGGGGGGGGGGGGTGTGGGGGGATGGGATGAGAATACATGGTTATGCTTTGTTTCTATGATTGCGCTAATCTGGGCATACGCCGTACCGTTGATGGCTAGTGATTTAGGACTGAAGGACGTCGTGTAGAAGATGTTTACATGACATAGCCAATGGACACTTCGTATATAATTTTCTTGGCTTTGAAGAAATAGGATGTCCATTACTGGAGGCTCCTGTGAGTAATTACAACGTGCTGGACCATTGAGCTAAGTTGGGATAGCGCAACCTCGAGATTTATATATAGATACAGTTCGCCTTGCCTTACTCGGAAACTCTTTCGTATAATTCAAATTATTGGAGAGATAGGTACATTCGAAACGAACAATTATCTCACTCCTTTCGACCATAGATTCGTCATGGGTAGACTCTGTGTACGGTTCAAATAACCTGGCTGTAAGTTCGTTGTATATTAAGTTGGTCCTGTGTGATTCAGCTGGGCTCTTTGAGATGTTACTTTTGTATTGGCAGTACTGTGTAGTAGACTGTTGAATGGAGACGTTGCGCAAGTGGTAATGTGAGCAAAGTACCGTGCAGGCCAGGTGGTATATGCAATGTGGACGGTATGTCAAGCATGAAAAATGAGGGGAGTGAGGTTAGTTGTTTTCCGTGAACCAGATCGTTGGTTGGTGAGGGTGTATAGTTGGGTATGGAGTCCCGATAAGTGTCGTTGGGGAGGGGTTTGGATAACACGAGATAACCCTCGGACGGGGACAGTTCCCACGATGTATGGTAGAGGGAATTTCTTTGTGGGTAGAGTAGTGCGGGTTTGGATGTTGTGGGGGGGGTATGAGTGCGAGGCGTGTTGGTGAGATGTAATGTTACTGTAAGTCTGTATGGGGATAGATGGGATTTCACATGGTGAATATATGGCTATATAGCTCTTAGTTGTTCCAATAGATTTTGCCGGATGTATAGTATATATATGGGTATTTGAAGGGTATCTTAAGTTAGAGTAATGGGGTAAGTTTTGATGACTTAGGGGGGTTTTGATAAAGAAAGCTATATTGTGTTCGTGGGGGGGTTTAGTGTGGATGATATAGGGATATTACTAAAACGCATTTCCACGTGCGGGGGGTTTTTTGATAGATATTCCAGGTGGTGGAATTGTGAGAGTATCATGTGTTTATGGTGTTTATTATGTTGGAGGTCTGAGGCATTGCTGTCGCGGGGTTTCCATGGAGGGTGGATGTTTTCTTAGTGTGGGAAATTGTATTGAGTGGCGTCTGTTATGGTACTGGATGAAGAGCGTCGGTGAGGGGTGGGGAGATGAGTTTTTTAAGTGGCGGTGAGGCGGCTGTTGGTGGTTGATGGGGGGGGGTGGTATTGTAGGGCATGTTACTGCCACGGGGGTAGTGGGGGGGAGTAACCGTTTATTCCAGTGATCGAGAGTAGTTGGTTGGGAATGATATACTAGTTGGGGGTTAGTATTGTTAAGCACTTGGTCAGTTCTGCCACCTTGTATTAGGGGGGGGATGGGGGGAGTTAAATCATGGTGGCAGTCATGATGGTAGTGGATTAAAGTTAGGGGGGTAGGGGTGGGTTCCTTGGGTAGGGGTGGATTTAGGTTGGAGAGGATGTTCTTATGTATATGCGCGTATCGGGGGTAATTTGAGAGGAAATGGCACAATGATAGGTTAGGGACTGATTTTTATGTTTAGTTGATAGATTGACTGGCTTGAGTAATGGTACAGAATTGTGCATGTGGGTACAGATGTGATTGAGTTCTGGTAGATCTTGCGCTGTACGTGTACTGCTGTAATTCATTGCCATAGGTGTGGAGGGTAGGTGGGGAGTTGTGGTGATGAGTATAATAGACCAATAAT